>CAJQZJ010033967.1:1237413-1261952 GCA_907164525.1 Lophiomys imhausi | reverse complement strand
ACACACACACACACACACACACACACACACACACACACACACACACAGATAAATACCCACAGAGAGAGACACACACAGAAAGACAACCACACACACACACACACACACACAAAGACAAGAAAGACAAACACACACACACAGATATACACACAGAAGGACAAGCACATATACACAGAGATACACACAGGCACACACACACAGACTCACACAGAAAGATAAACAAACACACACAGAGATATGCACAGAGACAAGCACGCACACACATACAGACATACAGAGAGACAAACACATACACCAGCAAGCACACACGCACACCCCACATGACTTGCATGTACAATGGTGCACATACAGCTGTACTTGTACTTTGGACTTTGAATTTTTATCTTTCCATAAAGGCTAGTCAAATGCAGATGGACTCTCTCACACTGCTATATGGTGACAAAAAGCCCCAGGCCCTAGTCAGTCATGCAACCAGGAGAATAATAAGAACTAGATACTACAGTGTCAGAGTAACATCTAAGATTTAATATTCAATAGGTTATCTGGAGAAAATGCAATTTTTCTTATTATATTTTCCATTTATGTGGATTTATTAGACTTTAATCCCATTGGGCTTCTATGTTAAGGAGTGTCTGTAGGTACAGACACATTACCCGTATGTGTACACACACACACACACACACACACACACACACACACACACGTACACACAGAGTAAAAAGAGAGTGAGATTGAGAGTTGAGAGATTGATTTGTTTTAGGCAATTGGCTCAGTGCAGCATCCCAGAAATGCAAACAGCAGCATTCCACTGTTCCCTTCTTGGGGAGAATCCCTGTCTCACAGGAAACTTGGAACTTGGCTCTTATGGTCTTCAAGTGAGCTAGCAGGTAAGGCTCAATCTCGTAATGGAGAATGACCTCCTTCTTCAAGCAAGTTGAACATAAATGGTAGCATCAAACACCCCCACAGCAACATCTACTCTAGTATCAGACCAAACATTCGGTCCCTGTAGCTCATCCACATGAACATCTACAACTGATACTTGCACAGTATATCCCCAAATATCCAAAGAAAACCAGCAGTCTGTGTGTGGGATATCTATCGGCAAAAAAACTGAGCTCAACACAGGACAGTGCATTCCTATTGTACTGTAAATCACTTCAGAAAAATAAATATCATATGCAGTAGGCATAGGAGTTCCTCCCCCAGTCAATTCTCTGTTTCCTTCATGCACCTATGATGCCCACCAGTACATATACCTGAGACCCATTTCCTCTATGACCTGAGCTGTCCTATTTCCTTCCCAGATTCAGGCACCAGGCCACCCTGTGACCAGAGACGTATCCCATGTAGTAAGCCACTCCACCAAGAAGGACTTTACTTCCTAGGCCAAAGTCCCCCTCCTGTTTATTTTGTTTGTTTGTTTGTTTGTTTGTTTGTCTCTCTTGACTATGGTTTACCTCAGTACATTTGAGATGCACCTACAGCCCTGAAACCAGCTTTTAAGAGGCCTTGGAACTTGTGTCTATAACTTAAACTCACTCCCTTAAAGCCATACCACATTACAAATTAGGAACTGATCAGCAGAAGCCAGGACTCCATCCTGAAATCAGGAACTCAGTACCTGCCCTGAATCTTGGCACACTCACTGGAGATCTTCACGGGTAATAAAGGGGTGACCTATTCTTTCACACTAGTTTTGGCCACAAGGTCAGTGAACATAAGGTTGATAAGTCCTCCCCTCTGGTTTAGGATAAAAGTATATTTTGAGGCTTTCCAGAACTCTTGTCAGTGTGTTCAGACCTCATTTCTCAGTCTTGCCTAGGGAAGCCATTATATTTATAAAGACCTATGTGAAGGTCATGGTATAGGCTCCAGACTCATGTTAAATGTATGTCCTCAGGCAAGTGAGAATTCTAATTCATGACTATTTCAATAGCATGTCATCCATTCCACAAAATTCTGTAAAAATGTAACAGATTTTACAGTGTGGGGATTGCGTTAATTGCTTTGCATAGCCGCAAACAATGCGCTTGAGGAAACACCTGAAGAGGATTTTATTTACTTCACTTAACAGTTTTAGAGGGTTCACCCATGTTTGCTTGGACGCATTGCCAGCTAAGTATCACCTTCTGGAATTTCTAACTCCTCTCAATATAGTCGTAACACCTGAGGATGTAGGTTTTAAAGTATAAGTCTGTAGGAGACATTACATATTCAAACAGGGACCACACTAGATGTGTCATAAGAATCGTTAATAACACAAAGAGGATTGAAAAAAAATGAACAAACATATGAAGTATGGGTACTGATAGGAATACTGGGGACAGTTCCAAGCCCAGTCATGTAATTATGCTGTTACTATTGTAAAGATTGGTTTACAGGCCTCAGGCAAATGAACCAGTGAAACCCCTTGAAAAATACAGTCTAACTTACCTCTGTTGAAGATGGGTACAAAGAAGCCTTCAGATGACTTCTAATGGGCGTGGCCACTGGCTCAGACTCCCTAAAGCTGGGTTTCTTCTTTATAGGACTCCTTGCCATTGTAGTGAATAAATTCCTGCCTTGATTATTTGATGTCTTTCTTCTTGGCAATAATGAATTTGGAAGGCCAAGCTTGAGTCTTGTGTACTGACTTCTGGTAACTCCAAGCAAGTATTCTACTGAACTTTCATTAAGTAAATTAAAATCAACCAATCAGTAAAGTGCTAACTCTATCAGATGTAAACTGACATGGATTTTCACTCATATGGCTATGTCCAGTTTGAGTTACAGCAAATAGGAATCCAACATAAGTGGATTTTCCCTTTCTGCTATTGTAGTATCCATAGTGAAAAATTGGCCCCTGCTTTCAGGAAGGGAGGAATTATTTGTTTTGATGAATCCCTAGAAAATAGCTACCAATGTATGTATGTTATCAAATACAAATCTTTTATCTTCCTTTCCTAAAAATCTTTCTTCAAAGCTTGAAGAAAAATTGCTGTGTTTTTATTTTACTATACTTACTTTTGTTCTTAGAAATCAAGGAGTCTGAACCAAATCCCTCTCTTCCCCCTGTGTCTGTTTCTGCCTTTCTTTCTCTTTCTCTGTCATCTCTATCTTTTTCTCTGTCCTATCTCTTCCCCTCCCTCTCACTCTCTTAGTATCCTCTGGCTTCTCTAGCCTCATCTCATGATACAATTAATGTCCCAGCCTACCATTGAATAAGAATACAAATTAATGAAGAGCTCATTAGACATCAGGTCTTAGGTTTGTTCTGAAAATACATAGAGAACAGAAGTGATAGAGTCTCAATCATCACGCGCTTACACATGATTGAAGAAGCCATAAGTTAAGCAAGTGGAGTGTGAGTTAACAAAGAAGACTCTTAAAGTATTGTGGAAGCACAACCAAAAGAAAGTTTGCCTAGCATGTCAAGACAAGCCTCCTTGAGAATATGATATTTATCTTGAAAATTAAAGGAATCAGTAGCTATATAAGAAGGATTGCCTTGGGGATGTTGTCGTGGGCAGTAGGAAAGGTGATAAAGATGACTCAGTATTCAAAAAGAACCTTTTACACCCATGCAAAAGAAAGAATATCCGCAGAAGGGAGCTTCATAACACAATGTATACTGAATCCCCTCTGTCGTCTTTGCTCCCTTTTGTTCCCTTGGTCTTAAATGCTGTTATTCTTCTTCTTATTCTACCATATACCTGGTTCAATGTTTATTTGTATTCTGAAGTTTTCCCAGCATCCCCTTTGATGGAAATCTCTTTACTTTTGTAACTCTTTATATAAATATCTACCAGAGTGCTCACTTGACTCCCGTTTGACCATGTTACTCTCTGCCCTTTTTATCGTGGTAACCTCAGTGTGGTTTATTCCCCAACACACAAAGTAGCAGTGCTTAGAGGAACTCAATCCTCTTGATAGAGTGAATTAAATTAAACTACTTGATTTTGCCCTCTTCAAAGTAACAAATATTCCAGCAGGCCTGGAGCCCCAAATCACACCTAATTCACAATCATTTTCTTCCATGTTTCTGACAACAAGGCTTTCTGTCTTATTGTTGTCCTGAAGAAAACCCACAGAGGGTGAAAAGAATATAAACTTTGGAGTATGGAGATATGTATAAAAGAACATATTGAGAGAAGGTTTAATTCTAGCAAGAAGATTAATAGTCTAAGCTTACAAGTCATTAATAAAATGTAAGAGAAGGATGAAACTGGAATAAATAAAGCCATGTCTAATGAAACAGATTTCTATGTCAAAGGCAAACTATAAACAGCAGACTTCCACTGGGTTTATCCACATCCAGAAGTGTCCTGGATATGTTGCATGGAGAGGCAGACCTGCCATGGAAAGTTCCAGCCACACAAACTAGGTCAGCACTGAGGATCTGAGAATATTCTAGAAAGGATTGCTGTGAGCATCAGCTGGGAATCTGGTTATTAATACCTTGGTTGAGTTTCTGCTCCTCAGCTGCCCCTGGTTTCTGGGCCCCTTTGGCAGGCAGCTCACTACTTTCTACCCTGGACACTCTCTTTGTTCTTCTAGGCCCTAACACAGACGTACTCATAGAACGTTCAGGATAAAAATGACAACCACAAAGCCACAATTCATTATTGTAAGGTTCTCTTCACTTCTTTGCCCTGCCCTTTCATTTTGTAAAATGAAGACCACAATGTCACCCCTGCTTAGAACATACAGTTGCCGCTAGCAAGGGGGGCTTACGTACATACAATGACCTCAGAAATAGAGACATCAGCATGACATTACAGTATATATAGAAAGCACCAGTTCAGTTTTAACTCAGATTCAAAGAAAACCTGACTTCATTATATTCATCCATTTATTTGATCATATGTTCATTCCATCATCTGTAGATGTTCATTCCACTAACTATCATTAATAATACATCTTACTTTCTACTTACCACTAAACATGCTTTATAGAATTGCAATGGTGATAATTTTTTTATTTTAAGTCAAGGCACAGAGCCTTTTGATTTGGAGCTTCTATGAGAAAGCACAGTTTGTTTGCTGTTTCCATACCACATAGGATGAAGAGATTTTCTCTTTCATTGAGCTGTCCTGGGGCATCTTGTTGCATTTCAATGTTTACAACTCAGGAATGAGGCTGCCTATATTTTATAGTGCCCCCTGGAGCAACTCAGTAGGAGTTTGGGCTTTGAAAAATAGTGTATATTAAAATATAATATAGAACCTCTCAAACATGTCTTCCAAACTTCTAATATCCTATTGAATTTTTTATGAAATAGAGTTGACAAGCATCGGGAAGTTTAATTTGATTTGTATGGACATTATAATAGGCCTTGACTGTATAATGCTAAACAAAGAAGCCCCGTCACTGACACTTGCTTTCCTGCAGCCTAGAGTATAAAACAAACGCACAGTGTTAACTAAGTCAGCACAACCATGTGTGTGATTCAGAGAAGAAAGGGGTATGTGCAAACTGATTGCAGAAACACCGAACTCCTGATGCTGAGAGAAATTGTTAGTCTTCAGTGACTCAGAGATACAAGTGTACCAAGAAGAGTACACAATGGATACTTGAAAAGGAGTGGTAACTAACAGTGTGCTAACAGTGGTAACTTGTTGCCTACATGTTTTGCACTTTAAAGGTGGACGTTCACTGTATAGCAGCTAATGGTAGACACCATGGTTCAAGCTAGCATTCAGTGTACAGTAGCTAATGCTAGATACGGTGGTGGTTCAAGTCCTAATTCTCTTTCGATTTGAACTACCTGATTTGGGGCAAGTTACATTACCTACTGCCTCAACTTCCTCACTGATGAAATGGGAAGTGAAATGCCATCTTGTTTCACTTTTCTGATACTCAGTGAATTCATATATTGAAGGGCTCTTGGACGACAGCATAACTGCTAGTGAGAGCCATGTGAGTGTTAGCAATCATGATCGGGATTATAATCATGACTGTTAATTTCCTACTACTGCCAGTTAAGCCATTTCAGAGGCAAATCATTATCCACCAAAGACTCAAGTTTTCATCTATAAATGGGAATATTGGCACTTACATTGCATGGAGATTTTTAACTGAAATGATAAAGGCATTGCTTGCGTCTAGAATCGGCATCTTTGACTACTCAGCAAATACTAATGTTACTTGAATTGGTCAAATTTTCCTGGAGTCTAAGCCTTGACCTTGCCCCCAGTATGACATTAATCAACTGTCTAGATGTAGAAATACTGATAGAATCATCTCCAAGTTTGGCTAAAGCAAAGAACCGAAATCAGAGGACAAGCTGCATGTATTAGCCTCCCACATGAAGATAACTACCTCTTATGACTCTTTCGTGCATATCAAGGACCACTACAGGAGCAAAATTATACCTCATGACTGGGCTCCCCTATTATAAGTTGTTTAATCATGGTACTTCTGATGTCTCTGAACCTGAACAGCTTTCCACATCTGTTGCTCTGAGCATTATTCTCGGCAAAGAAAAGGTCAGCACCACTGAGGAGGTAGATACAGTAGAGACCTGAGTGTCAAGGAGAGGTCCAATGACCTTTTGATGATGCTCTTGGGCACCCCTTGATGTCAGTCAGTCTAGGGCTGTCCTCAGCAGAAAGGATCTATCATCCAGCCATTTTCCCAGGTTCCATTAAAAATCTGGCACCATTAATCTGCTCTCCTTTCCTTTTCATTACTTAGAAATGTGCTCTTGATCAAAAGTCCCATTGTGTAGCTGCCTCATTTACACCAGTGACTGTGGGCCACACACCAGAAATTCATAATCAGTAGATATTATCCACCCAAATAATTTCTAGGACTTGAGAAGCTGAGAACTACATCTGTTATTGGGAAGGCACAACTACACAAGACACAATATGCCAATCACTCTGATGATTAATACAGAGGAATACTTTTCAGTGTTAAACTAAGGGATGACTTGGTAACTCCATTAAATATATTTGATTCATCAATTTTCTAAGGTTACCCCCACACAGATCCCACATAGGAACTGAACATACTTCAGTTTGAAGAAAAAAGAGACTTAGGATAGATAGACTGACACCAATATACCTGCACAGAGACATGAAGACTCTGAAAGGAGACCTAGACATTTCTACCACTATATTGCATATTTCTAAGTTCCTCGTCCTTTCTCCAGATCTAGGCTTACTTTAACACTTACTGAACACTGAATTTTACCTAATCACAGTCACCCCTGTCCCTTCTATCTAAAAGTCAACAAGTGCCAACAAATTATGGTTGGGCCTGTTCTCTGGATTAGTCTGTTCTAACACTTTAGTTGATTGACTTATCTTTCTCTTTATTTTTCTTTTTTCTTTCATTCTTCCTTCTTGTTTTTTCTTTATTTGTTTCAAGAAATATATTTACTTTCTCTTCTAGTAGATTTAGTGTGACCAGGTTTATGTTAAGGTCTTTGATCCATTTGGACTTAAGTTTTGTACAAGGTGATAAGTATGGGTCTAATTTCATTCTTTTACAAGTGGATATCCAGTTGGACCAGCACCATTTGTTGAAGATGCTGTCCTTTTTCCATTGTACAGTTTTGGATTCTTTGTCAAAAACTAGGTGGCCATAGGTATGTGGGTCCATTTCTGGGTCTTCAATTAGATTCCATTGATCTACTGGTCTCTTTCTATACCAGTACCATGCTGTTTTTACTACTATTGCTCTGTAGTACAGCTTGCAAAATCCTCGAACTCATTGGCCCAGGTGACAACTTCCTGAGCAGAACACCAGCAGCTCAAGACCTAAGACCAACAATCAATAAATGGGACCTCATGAAACTGAAAAGCTTCTGTAAGGCAAAAGACAGTGTCATTCGAACAAAACGGCAGCCTACAGACTGGGAAAAAATCTTCACCCACCCCACATCTGACAGAGGGCTAATATCCAAAACTTACAAGGAACTCAAGAAATTAAATGCCAAGAAACCAAATAAGCCAATCAAAAAATGGGGAATAGAGCTAAACAGAGAATTTACAAAAGAGGAATCCTTAATGGCTGAGAGACACTTGAAGAAATGCTCAGCATCTTTAATCATCAGAGAAATGCAACTCAAGACTACTCTGAGATTCCATCTCACACCTGTCAGAATAGCTAAGATCAAAAGCTCAAATGACAGCACATGCTGGCAAGGGTGTAGAAAAAGGGGAACCCTCCTCCACTGCTGGTGGAAGTGCAGGCTTGTGCAACCACTATGGAGGTCAGTCTGGTGATATCTTACAAAACTTGGAATAGCTTTGCCTCAGGACCCAGCCATACCACTTCTGCGTATAGATCCAAATGATTCCTCACTGAATCACAAGGAAGTTTCCTCATCTATGTTCATAGCAGCCTTATTTGTAATAGCTAGAAACTGAAAACAACCCAGATGTCCCTCAACTGAAGAATGGATTAAAAAACTGTGGTACATATACACAATGGAATATTACTCAGCTATCAGGAACAATGAAATTATGCAATTTGTAGCCAAATGGATGGAACTAGAGAAGCTCATCCTGAGTGAGCTAACCCAGACTCAGAAGGCTGCACATGGCACCTATTCACTTATAGTTGGATTTTAGCTGTATAGTACAGGATATCTATACTACAACCAATGTACCAACGGGAACAGGAACATAGACTATTTTTTTTTATCTGTTTGGTTTTTTTGTTTTGTTTTGTTTTGTTTTGTTTTTAGTTTTCTCTCCCTGGCAATGAGTCACTTTTCACTGGTGGTACTGCCTTGTAGGCCCCCAGTGTATGAGGAGGCTCTTGGCCCTCATATGACTTCTGAACTGGGGTGGGGGACTGTTATGTAGGGACACTCCACTCCAGAGGAGTGGGATGGAAAGGTTAGGGGGTAGTGGGTGGGAGGGCGGGGCTGTGAAGGGAGGAAAGAGGACAATATGATGGAGATGTAACCTGAAGCAACAAATAAATAAACTTATTTTTAAAAAAGAAATATATTTTTAAAAGGTAATCATAAATTATGGTCCTGAGAGATAGAAAGAGATACAATGGTATATGTTTCTGCATTCATTATTGATGATATTTTCAAACTGTCACAACTACAAGAGTACTTATGTTCCTATTTAAAAGAAAATAAATTTTAAAATACAAAGTGCTTTAAAAAACTAGCACATCCTTGTGCTGGATAGTTTTATGTCAACTTGACACAATCTAGAGTCATCAGTGATGAGGAACCACAATTGAGAAAATACCTCCATAAGACCAGGCTGTAGACAAGTTTGTAGGGTATTTTCTTAATTAGTGATTGATGTGCAAGGGCCCAGACCTTTTTAGGAGGGGCCACCACCGGGCTGTTGGTACTGAATTCTATAAGAAAGTAGGTTGAGCAAGCTCTGAGAAGCAATCTGCCAGTAATCAGCATTATTCCATGACCTTTGCATCAGCTCCTGATTCCAGGTTCCTCCCTTGCTTGAGTCCTTGCCCTTGCCTCATTGCTTTTGATGAAGAATAGGGTGTGGAACTATGAATGAAATAAATGGTTTTTTTCCTAAATGAAAAAAAAAAAAGAAATAAAATTAAAAAAAAAAAGAAAGGACATGACTGGTCCAGGATTTTGGCACTAGATGAATAAGAAAGAGAGAGAGAGAGAGAGAGAGAGAGAGAGAGAGAGAAGAAGGGAAGGAAGAAAGAAAGGAAGGACATGACTGTAGGCACAACTTTTAAATACGTAGTGAATACTTAAAGGTTTCTGAAATACAGACTCTTAAAAGGGACATAGGAAATCAGCCTAAAGACTTGCTTCTGTCAGGAACACTTGAAACACATGAGGTCCCGATGAGCATGTGTACCTGGGGAGGAGGGCATAAAGCTGACCAATAAGAAAACAGCCTGATGCATAATTAAGAGACAGCAATATTAAGGAAGACCCAGAAACTTGAGACAGAGCTTTTTGCTTGGCCTTGCTTATGAACGCTGCTCATCTTCTCATCACTGCCTAACTCTGAAACTTGCTGAAGTCTGTGCCTAGAAAGGCCAAACAAAAACAAAAACAAGAGAAAGCAGCATGTGCCACAAGCAAGCTCAGCTCAAGACCTGCCCAGACCTGTAGGTATAACTTTTGAACTATATTTATTAATAATTCCAAATACCTACCAACTAACCAACCCTAACACTTTAGAAAGGATATCCAGATCAAGACATCCCCAGAGGTAGCTTCTTAGGGGCAACTAACTGGTCAGCAGTCTGTCTGCAGGAACACCTCAGCCAGCGGTCACTCAGTGGTCACCTGGATCTGGCTTTGCTGTGGCAGCCTCACCTCTTTTTGGGGTTGACCTCCTCTGTCTGTCCAAGACTGTCAAACTTACTCGGAGCAGGGGCCACATACCCACTTGTTTCTTAGGTCCATCAGCTTTGGTCCCAAGGCTGTTGTACTCCACTGACCCCCTAGGTGCTGGCTGCCCAAGCTTGCCACCTCAAGGCTAGTCCCATCAGAGGCCATGGCTCTCCACAGCCTACCCAGTTCTTAAGAAACTTCTCTTGGCAGGTCCTATGCTGGGACCTTTTTTGCTTGCCCTAGTTTGTGGCACATGTTGCCTTCCATGGCTTTTCTCAGCCTTCCTGGATTCAGCCCACCTAGGCCACAATCTTCAGCAAGTTTTGGAATTTAGGCAGCCATG
The DNA here is from genome assembly GCA_907164525.1 of Lophiomys imhausi. Lineage (NCBI taxonomy): Eukaryota > Metazoa > Chordata > Mammalia > Rodentia > Muridae > Lophiomys > Lophiomys imhausi. The sequence continues at coordinate 1,251,324 of CAJQZJ010033967.1, read as the reverse complement.
AGCAGCTGATTAGCGTTCAGAAACAAAGCAAAGCAAAGAGTTTCCTTTCGGGTTTCAAGGCTTTCATTTATATCGAGCGCTTCAAATGTATTCCGGCCTGTCTTTTAATTACACATCAGGCTGTCTTCTCATTGGTCAGCCTTATGCCCTCCTCCCAAGGTACACCTGTTGACCAGGACCATGTGCAAGTCTTTAGGCTGATTTTTGTATGTTCCTTTTAACAGCCTGTATTTCAAAAGTCCTTACATATTCACTACACAGGACTGGTCCTAGATATGGTAAAAGAGAAAGGGTTTTTTGTTTTGTTTTGGTTTGGTTTGGTTTTTTGTTTTGTTTTGTTTTTTGTTTGTAAATAAGGGGAGGAGCATAATCAGAGGTAGGGACACTTGGGAGGGTCCAGAGTGAATATGATCACTCAACTGGACCATGTGAGGGTGGGGGAGATAGGGAAGAAGGGAGAGCCAAACCAAATGGCCAGGAGGGTAGAGGTAGACATAGTGGTAGATCAAAATGTCAGAAGACTGGAGTATATAGTGAAGGGCAGCTCAGGGAAGGGCAGCCCAGACCCTGAGCTGGAGAAGTTTAGGGCAGGAGTACAGGATACACCAGCTAGGAGGGCTCCATAGGTATAGACTGAAGGATACAGGGATACTTGACAGAGAAGTGTCTGTTTTAGTATCTTAAATAGGCCACTTAGCCTTTTGTCCCAGGTTTGAGACCTAACACTCTTCAAGTTACTTTTGGTCATTTTTTTGTTTGTTTGTTTTGTTTTTTTTTTTCACAGCAATACTAACCCTAACCAAGACAATCGTTAATTAATAGTATTACTAAGCATCAATTAGCATGAATCCCTGTTAAACATGCCATAGGAAGAATTATTTTGTTTCGGTTTAAACACCTTCTGACAAGGAGATCTGTTCCCTCTTAGTTCTCTATTCCAAGACCACACTGGTCAGGCTTTGGGATTAATCTAACACAACATGAGTTCAATTCTACAGTATTCCTGCTCCAAACTAAGTGTGGACTCCATTCTGCAGTTTCCCATCTCCAAATAAGTGTGGTCTCAATTCCTACAGTTTCCCAGCTCCAAACTATTGTTTCTACATTTGGTTCATAGCCACATAAAATGATTCAAACTCCTTCCAGAAGAATAAAAATCTCTGAATTTATTAGAAAATAATTCTAGCCTGATCAACTCTTCTGTTTTCTAGGCTGAAATGATGATAGCCTTTCCTTTGATTCTTCGATGATGTAACTTGAATATTACTTCAAAACTTTCCATTTAAAATTGAGTGTCTTTCATATCTTGGCTTCATGGGGATGAAACTGTGGTAGGCAAATCCAGCCACACTTCTGCCAAATGACTGAACAAAAATGGAACCCAGCAGTAAACAGAATCTCAGTACATGAATTCCAGATCCAACGGATACTGTTGCTGTGCTCTGTTTGCTTCAATTTTACTATAAGGAACAAACAGTTCTGAAAGCTGAAATCCTGCCCTGTCTCTTCACTTCTTGTTTCTACCCCAAAGGTGACCAATACTTGGAATCTGATATGCAATGTTTCTGTACATGTTTTTCTACTCTGATTAGATACTTCTACAATCGACACTGTAGAATTGCTGCAATTAATTAATATTTAAATGAATACCTCCACACCGCGCTTGTGTTTTACACCTTACTTTTTGCCATCCATTATGTGTTTGTAAGATATATCTGTTTATGTACACTAGCTCATTTTAGTTGCTGTAAAGCAATCCACTGTGTGAGTTAACCATAGCTTACTTACTCAATCCCATTATATAAAAGACTTAAAAATAAGTTCATTAGATTGCTTAAGATTTCTGAAATTACAGTTTTATAAGTATATATATATATATATATATATATATATATACTTGTGTGTGTGAGTGTGCATATATGTACTTGTACACACACACATATATACACAAATTAGTACAAAAACATGCATACACACTCCTTGTGTATATTCTCACATATATTTCTTTATTGTTTGTATATATGCACGATTTTCACATAAAACTATAAGTGGAATGTGTTGTTATAGACTATTACATCTTAAGCATTTTTGGGCATTAGCAAATTGTTCCCCATATCACTTCGCCAGTACTACAAGAATGTAATCACCTGAAATTAAAAAAAAACTTATTAGTTACATTCTCCATCCATAATACAATGAAATTACAAATAGTTACCAAAAGCATGTGAAAACCAAAATTACTTGAAAGTAAAAAAACTACACCCTCAAATAACTGGGTAATAAACCTAAAATTCAGTAAAGAAGCCAACAATTCCATACCAAATTCTATGAAAGTCAACTGAAAACTGAATTCAAGGCATCTGCCACAAACCAAGTTCACAGATCACAAATATTTTCAATTCACATGTATGAGGCCCTAGTTCTGCAAAATGATCATTCCTTTTATTATTAAGGTATAAGGAACTGTTAAGAAATGCGATACTTCTCTGTATATGACAGAAGAAGCAGAAACACAAATCAGAGAGAAAAGAAGAATTAACAATGTTTATAATTATTAAAAATTTAAACAATGATAATGAAATCCAAAATCTGTTTCCTTAGAAAGACAAATAAGGAAGTTAGTTATAGAAAGAGAGTATTACTAGGTAGGGGACCTATTACAAGCAAAAAAGAAGTTAAAGAAAATAATTCATATAACTTAATAAAATTAGCATTAAAACTCAGTGGAAGTTTATCATCTCCTTTTAAAAAAGTAAATTAACAAAATTAGCATAATAATAGAAAATTATATTATTTATTGTTGCATTACCATAATTGCTATTGCACAATATAAAATATTTAAAAGGCTCATTTAAGAGACTACAAGTGTTAATTAGTCTTATTTGACCATTACGCATCATATACATATATTGGTAATCAGACTGTGGTCCATAAATGTGTGCAATAATATATCAATCATGCTTTCAGAGATTTAAAAATGAACTACCAAGCTAGAAATCATGACACTTGCCTAGGAATCCTAGCACTTGGGAGACTGAGGCATGAGAATCTTGATTCAGGAGCCAGCCAGAGCTACACAGTGATACCCTGTTTCAAAAAAAGCAAGCCAAATAATAATAATAATAATAATAATAATAACAACAACAACAACAGCAAATAAAAAGCTTTGGAAGAGACTTCAAATTAAAAAAGAAAGAAAGAAAGAAAAAGTTCAAGCCTAGCTGTCAACTATACCCACAAATGAGTAATTCAAATGTTACAAAAACTATTTCAGATCTTAGGAGAAAAATTCAAGAAAGAAACACAAATGGGCAACAACCACGTGAAAAAAAGATGTTCAACAGTATTGGCCATTGGGAAATGAAAATAAAACTACAGTTAGATCCCATTTTGTAGACAGAAAGATGGTTTAATTTTAAAAAGAAAGTAAATAAAAAACGTTGGCAAAGATGTGAAGAAATTAGAAGCCTTATGCAATGCTGATGGGAATGCAAAACAATGCAGACATTTTATAAAAAATTTGCCAATTCCTCCCAGGGAAACTCAGAATTACCATATGATCCAGCATTTCCACTTCTAGGTATACACTTAAGAGAAATGAAAGCAGATGTAAACACAAGAATGTGCGCTCAAATGTTTAATGCAGCATTATTCATAATGGCCCAAAATCCAAGACAAACCAAATGTTCAACAGAAAGGGAATGGACAAGGAAAGTGAAGAACCCTCTTAAGATGCAAATAAGTGATAAAGGTCCATGTTACAGCCTGGAAACAACTTGAAAACATTATGTGAAATGTTAAGTCTCTATGCATGATTCTGTTTGGAGAAATGGGTTCAGAATAGCTGATGTATAGACTGAAAGTCTGTCAATGGTTGGGTGAACGTGGGTTTCTTTTGGGAGGGACAAATAGTTTTGAAAAATCAAATGGTGGTGAGGGTAGCAGGATCCTATGAATATTCTGAAGCTATTGCATTGTGTACTTTGTGTGAGTAAAGTGCCTGCTATGTAAATTATACATAAACAAAGCCATTAAACCCTTGAAAGAATGGGTTGAAACTCTAAGGCTGAGCCAGATGGACCCACACTTAGGTGTTGGTATTTTGAAAACATCTTTTTATACCTGTGAGGCTTCAGGCTCATTTCCTGCTTTCAATATTCATAAAAAAAAACTAATAAATAGAGAATTAAGCCTTTTATTCTTCCATAGAAAATAAACTGTGAAAATTGCCATTCTGTTTTAGAATATATGGAAATATCTCATTGTAAATGGTATGTCTGTGCCCAAATGGATAGAACCAGCTAAAAGGCATGTTTTGGGATTTCAGAAACAATGAAATTAATGTAACAATATAGTTATAATATGTATGATTTGTGCCAAACTAAGGAAATTAATTGTAAAATGATTTAATAGAATCTTTGAAAGTGTATGTATTACATAGATATCTGGATACACAAACATCTCTGTATACAATTTTCATCATGAAATGTGCTCATTGAAATGAAATAAAATGAACCTAATTCAATGACTTCCTGCACAGGTGTCAACAGTCTATGGTCAAACATATTTTCCTTTCTTTCAATTTGGAAACATATTCTGGCCCATATTTATCCCATTTCATGTAAACTTTTACTAGAAATATTCTAGTAAACTGTTACTAGAAGTGTTCTTCAAGGCTAGCTAATAATTAAGTATAACTAATAACTAAGAAAGAGACACACAGCAAAACTGACTTCTAAATGAGTTACTTCTGGAGTCCATGACCATGTGTGTGAAGTATCTGAAGTCTTTGCATGCACAGTGTGACTTGTGGTCACCATGACAGGTGGTCAGCATTTTCTGAGTACTTTAAATGAGCTTAGCACTCCTCCACATTGCACTGGATCTCCTAAAAGACCAATGCAACTTGCTTGGTTTGTGTTGATCACCCTGTTTGCCCTCAGTGTGTTCTGTGGTTTCCCTCAGTTTCTAAGCTCAGAGTCCTGATGTAGAGCCATTGCTTTGGCCTCTTGGGATACATTTTGATGTGAGACTCCGGATCCCACAGGTTTCTGCTGCTAGGTGTTATGCCCAGGAACTGTCGGTGAGAGTCATGTTGTATCTCAGAAAACCAATCAATCCAATATATTTCTCTGTATGCTAGACCTTCTGACTGAGACTTCATGGTTCCATCTGAGTGCATTTAAGTCCTTACAGGTCTCTTAACCCTCCTGATGCTTGAGGTGGCAAGGCTTGCAAATGTCACCAAGTAGATAACGGTGCTTCTTACAGGTTCGTTTTCCATCTTCATCCTCTCCTGTATGACTTTAGGCTTGCAGGTTCAGAATCTTATACAAAATCCGTTAGCAAATCAGAGGCAAGTTTGAGTATTTCTCTTCTGTATGAGTTTTACTCAGCCTAGACAAAGATAACTGTCAGGACACCATGCCACCCCCTCTCAGTTATGCACACAGATGTCCCATACCAGGTGGGTCAGGACTTCCCAGATTCTTAGCACTTCCCAATATCCACCAGTGATCCTGACACTCAGGAAGGTTGAAACCTTTGCACTTACCTCCTTCAAGGGTTAATCTAGAATGTCAATAATTTCCCAAAAAGTCCCAATCTCCCAAAGACTGTAATTATAAAGAATATAATATATAATATATTAAATTACAGTTAATATTTCCACTATGATGAAGAAGAGTTTACTTACAGTTTTTTCTCCAAGCCTTATTTGTTATATTGTTTATGTTATATAGCATACCAGAAAAGCCAAGAAGGAAAAAAAAAAACAAAAACAAAAAAAAAACAAAAAACGAAACCCAAACCAGAAACAAGGCAGACATCAGAGTGTCTGTGATCTGTGTCATCATTTGAGTCTGGAATTTTTTTACTAGAATTCATTTAAACATATGCAGAGGGACCTTCCACTTCCTTGCTATCACTTCCTATGGCTGAGCTGCAGCCTTGGCTCTGAGTTTCCAAAGCCATCCTGCTAAGGCCTCCAATTTGACTTTCCAACCTCAGTTTGGTTTACAAGATGACCAAGACTAGACAGGAGTTTGCCACTCCAGTCCTGAGAACAATGTCCTCCAAACATGGGAAGTGCCGCATTGCTCCCCTTGATATATTCAGTATTGATACCTGCAATACACCTGAGGGAAAATCAGACACATCAAAAGCCCACTCATTAAGAGAGTAAGGGACACACGACACCTGCAAAAGGGAGATGATGCTTTGCAGGCACCACTCATTTTAAAAACTAGAAGGGATTATTTCAAGAAAGAAAATCTAACTGAACTAAAAGTGTTGAAACTTTAAAATACCCCCTGTAAGGTAGAGTTCCATTCTCACTAGTATGACAAACATTTTCCTGACAGAGGAAATTTAACACATTATATAAATACTCTCATCCACAAATGCTCTGGTAGTAATAATTAGTTTTCTCCCCTTTCATCTCCGTTGTTTCTGCCCACACATATTTCCTATTTCAAGCTTTGGTGTACCAAACGCATCTTTAGAAGTGAAAGCCTATGCCCTGTTTGCACAAACATGGGTCTCTTTATCACCACATGCAGTCTCTCTAGTTCTCAGAGTTGAACAATGCACCGTTTTCTTCTCTCCCAGGGCTCCAACAGAATTCATTTAATTTCCATGTAAAATGTAATCTGCGGGTAATAATAGGTCACTCGCAAGCAATTTCACTCAGGCTGCCAGATCACCCGTCACTGCACTAATTGTGGGACAAGGTAATGCCTAGCCAAGCCATGCTCTTGGGCATTTTGTTTTTGATGATCCTATGAAGAGCACAGCAGCAACTGTCAGCAAATACCATAGGCGTGGTCCTTCTCTTGTCAAGTGACAGAGAAACCAAAGCAAGTTTTCTTGTGTACTGAACAGCTTCAGCATTCTTGACATCACCTGAAACACTTACAGGATTCTGGTATTTTGCTGGCCATGGGTAGGTGTTTAAACACCTGATACAACAGCTTTGTGGCTTCTTGGAGAGAAGCTAAGAGCAGCTGGAAGATTACAAGGGCAGGTGGCAATCACTCACTGATTGGCTATCACTGCTTTAAAATATTCACCTCGAGCCTTATATATCTTCTTTTGAGCATCAAAGAAACGTGAAGTACTTTTCTGGGTAGCTTTCCTTAATGTAGAAACTTAAATTGGTCATGATGCTGTGTGTGTGTGTGTGTGTGTGTGTGTGTGTGTGTGTGTATACATGTGTGTGTGTACATGCGTGTATGTGTGTACGTGCATATGTATATTTAGGAGTTACCAAACTCAGGAAATACCACAGAATGTGGTGAAGCAAAGATGGACCCAAAAGATGACTTAGTCAAATTTACTCATTTAATTTATTTCATCATATCTTATTTTTCTTATAAAGAAAATTCAGGACCACTGCACATTATTTTGTTATGTTTAATATGAAATGTCCTCCCTAGGGTTGTATGTTGAAGGGTTGGCTCCTCAGCTGGTGATGTTATTTTGGGAACTGCTGGAAACTTTAGTAAGTCAGGTCTAGCTGGAGGCAGTAGTTCCCCAGGGGCATGTCCTTGTGGGCTGTATCTTGTCCCCAATTCATTCCTGCTGTCTCTTTTCTGTCATGGAGTAAGCAGCCTGTTCTACCATATGGTCTCATCACCATGCTACCTGTCTCATCCCAGGCCAGAGCAATCAATCCGGTTCTCCTTGAACTCAAATCTTGAAACTGTGAGTCAAAACAACCCCTCCCTCCTCTAAACTGTGTCAGTCAGGCATTTATCACTATGACAGAAAGTCTGATTAGCATGTTTGGAAAGAGTAAAGAAAACAGAGACAAGCCCTTCCTCCGGAAAGACCAGTTCAGGTATTGATGGTGAAGTCAGAGCAAAGAAAATTATTCTTCCTCAGAAGGGAGCAAAATGAGGTGTGTGGGATGTGATTGCAAGGAGGTATAGAAACAAAAGCCTGAGGAGAGTTTGTGCCTCAGAGCTTCCTGCATCATGGTCGTGTGCTGAGTCCCGCCTACTTCCTGTTGTACAACGGGGTGTATAATAGAGAGTGTTTAATGGGGAGGTATATGATAGAGGGGTACTCAGGCACTGCTTCCAGTTCCCTCAAAGCAAAAAATAATAATAATAATACAGGTGGCTGCTGCTAGCTCAGCACATAGTTTGGACAGCTTCAGGGATCCTGGCCAGCTTTTCCTGGTTTTGAAAAAAGATTCCAACATACCCATTTTCTGATTTCCTTCCCTGGTTTTCTTTGGATATGAGAAGATGGAATGTGTAGTCACCACCTGAGAGAGACAGAAAGACAGAGAACTTCAAAACTATGGGAAAAGAAATGAAAGAAATGGCTGAAGAGGCTGGAGAGAACCAGAGGAAGAGGGAGAGTATAAAGGCAGGCAGGGGAGGAAATTGATGATCAAGAGAAAAGGGAGTGAGGATAAAGGAAAAAGACACAGGCAGAAAAAGTAGGGGTCAGAAAAACAGGGAGGAATGACACAGGAGAAGATGGTGGGAAACATAGAAGGAAATGAGGAACAGATGGCTTTAGAGAAAGCAAGAAGTGACAGACAGAAAAAGATAGGAGTTGGGTCAGACTGGGCCTGATGTTGTGCTCGGCAGGTAAGTATCTGTGTGTGTGTGTGTGTGTGTGTGTGTGTGTGTGTGTGTGTGTGTGTGCATATATGTGTGTAAATATGAGTAGATGGTTGTAGGTGTAGGTGTGTACATGTGTATATATGTATGTGTGTGTTAGGTAATATGTGTAAATGGGTATCAGTGTGTGTGGATGTGAGTATGGGTATGTACATGTGTGTGAATGTTTGTCTTTTGGTACTGTGCAACTTGGAAGTGACCTGGGATAAGTCAGAGTAGTTTAAAGCTTCCATAACCCTAGAATTCATTCTCTCCCATCTTTTAAACACTTGGAGCACCTTGCATATCTCAGGAGAATCTTCCCTTTCTATTCTTCCTCTCCTCCTTAATAATCACCGCTTCTTCCTGTATTCCAGCCACTTTACTCATTCCTTGGTGAAGCTGTGACCCATAACTCCATACCCTGAGGTGAAGAGCATGTTCATTTGAAAGACAGAGATGCAGTCATACCAGCACCCATAGGTGTGCACAGATGCATAGAAGACCCCTAAAAAATGTATATGTGCACACACACATGAGTACAGTATATAAACATACACAGAAGGATGGTCTGCAAACCTATAGCATCAGCATTATTTGGATGCTTGCTGGAAATGCCAAAACGCAAGCATGGAAACACACATAGAATCAGAAGTGCAAACTGGAGCTTGAGAAGCAGTCACTCACATCCCAAGGGACGGCAGAAGGTTTCTTGGAGATGTAACTTCTATGATCGTAAAAGCAAAACACTTTTCATCATTGAAGTAAGAAAAGTGAGGTCTGTAATATTTCTGGGGTTCTATATTGACGGATCTGGTGGTAAAGCGCTCACTGCACAAGCAGGAGAACCTGAGTGTGGATCCTCAACACCAACACAGAATCAGGGCCTAGCAACAACTACCTATAAACCCAGTGCAAGAAGGGAAGGTAGAGACAGCTGGATCCCAGGGGCTCGCTGCCTAGCCAGGCTAGTCAACACAGTAAGATCCAGATGTCAACAAGAGACTGTCTCAAAAATAAAGTTGGTAGGTAGGAAGATTTCTTTGTAGATTTGTAGACAACATTTTTTAATTATCCAATATAAACATTCTGCTTTATTTTACTGTACTTAATTTATTGCGCTTAATACTGTGCTCCCTTCCTCCCCTTGTTCCCTTCAACCCACCAACCCTAGGTGGGAGAAAAAGAAGATTAGAAAGAAAAGCGACATAGGTCTCTCTGAGCTACTTCCTGCTGATTAGGGTCATTGGATTCTTTGGGGCTAATACCAGTCTCATTAGAAGTCCAGCAAACCAGCGATCCAGGAGACAGCAGCAAACCAGATGAGACAGCAGCAGGAAGAACAATCAGCAGTTTGAGAGAGCACCAGCAACTGGGACAGCAGCAACCTCTTTCTACCTTGTAGCCCATTTCTCTTCTTTGTAGAGCTTTCTCACTTTCTCCTACTTCTTTGTAGAGCCTTTTCTCTTCTTTGTAGAGCCTCTTTACTCTTATTTCTTTGTGGAATTTCTTTGTAGCCCCCTTCTCCTTGGGACTCTGGATCTTTTTCCTCTCCTTTGTAGAGCCCCCTTCTCCTCGGGGCTCTGGCTTTTTATTTCTTGCTCCCAAGTCCTCAGAGTTAAACTTGCTCAGCTGGTTAAGCCATGCCCCTGCTAGCTCATGAAACGACTAACACTTTATACCTGTGTCTTAAGCAGCCCACCTGGGATTAAACAAAAACATTCTCACAACTGGTTTTAATAAACTCCTACCACATAGATTACTCTTTCTTGGTGTGATAAACATCATAACCAAAAAGCAGGGGAGGAAAGGGTTTACTTAGCTTATACATCTTCCTCACAGTCCATCATTGAGGATAGCCATGGCAGGAACTTAAGGCAGGAACATGGAGACAGGAATGGAAACAGAGACCATGGAGGAATGTTACTTATGAGCTTACATGTTCACAGGCCAATCTAATGGAGGCAATTCCTCAATAAAGATTCCGTCTTCCCCATTAACTCTAGTTTGTGTCAAGATGACAACTGATAAGCACACTATTCTGAATCAACAAGTGGGTTTCTGTACCTGTACACACACACACACACACACACACACACAACAAGACAGGGAGGGAGAGGTTATTTGTGTAATATCCCAAGGTAGCATGGCTAGCCTCAAATTCAAGTTTAATGACCCAAAATTAAATTTAATAAACTAAAGACCACCATATATTTCTTAAGTACTACGTGACAAGCCCAGAGTTGAATGTTATTTTGTTTGGTATATGCCTGGATCCTCACAACAACCTTATAGGATACATTTTCCACAGCTCACAAAAAAGGAGTGCCCAGAGTCCAGTCATTGTTTTCCAAAGCACACAGCCAGCAAGGCAGCTGGATTTTAAATGCACAGCTGCACACATCCCAAGCTTAGGCTTCCGTGTGTTTCTCACTGTTCGTTGCCTCAATTTCTTAGGATGCTCACTTGTCACTCTATCTCACCTCCTGGTGACAGGTAGCCCATTGCAGCCCTACCTGCAGCCAGCAGGCAAGGACCACAGAAACTTCTTGTTAAGGGCAGATAGCAGAAACCTGTGGGACTTACTGAAACCTAGCAATGGGCACAGAGCTTTGAGTCGGCATTTGGAAACTGCAATTCATACCATTGATTATCAACTTGATGGAAATTGCAGTCACCATGGAAACAAACCTCTGAGGATGCCTGTGAGGGAGTTTCTAGATTGGGTTAATTCTAAATTAGGTAGGTTCTAAGTGTAGGAGGCACCACTTGTGGTGCTGGGGTCACAAAACTGAATGCAAAGGACAAGTGGCAGTGAGTGGAAGAATCATCTGTCTCTCTCCCCCACTCTCTGCTTCCTGACTGCAGATACAACATTAGCAGATATCTTACACCCCAACCACCATGCCTTCCCTGACAAGATGAACTATGTCTCCTCAAACTAAAAACCAGAACAACCTCTCCCTCCTAGTGTTGCTTTAGTCATAGCGAGAGTAAAAGTAACTGGTGTGGAATCTCACTGTCAGGTCAGAACTGGAGGCTGAGATTCTTTCTGCCTGAGCTACATACTGTGTCCTCCCATGTCCGTGTCCATAGACAGGAACTGCTGGAACTTTCAGCCTTGGAATGAAAGACATCAGATTCCCAGTATCAAGGTGCCTGAGGACAGGTCTGCTTGATTGTCTTTCTAGTCATCTTGCCATGGACAGGTCGCATTTACTGCCCTCATAGCAGTTGTGTCTGATACAGGCAGCCACACAATTCCTGACTTTCTACACTGATCTGTAAAGAGCAGATGAAAGGAATAAGGGAGACCACCCTTACCATTTTTGTTGTTATAGTCTTGGATGTGATAGGTGCTTGCTGTGTTGCCTGTATTGGTCTCAAACTCACAACTTTCCTACCTCAACTTCCCGAGTACTGGTATCACACATGTTTATCATCATAACTTCAGCTTTAGTTTTTGACTTCCAAACACCCCCAAGCTCATGGACATCTCTGCCTGCAGGAAGGAGCCCTCTGAAACCAAAAACGTATTTGCCTAAAGCAAGAAAGTTTGTTGGGTTGCATTATACAAAGGCTAGCAAACCCCCAATAAACTCAAGTCAGTGACTCTGACAGAACCATGCATCACGTATTCCCTTGGGGACACATGCACTCAGAAGTCTCTGAATCCCAATTCTGATCTTCCAAACTGTCTTTCTGAGTCATTCCCCTGTTGAGCTTAGTTTGCCTTTGGGCAGCCTCAAGGCGGAGGGTCCTGCTCAGGTGCAGCCCGTGAGTGCAGCAGGCTCCTCATATGGCAGGCACCAGTCCAGAGAGAAAACATTATCACTGACTGTTTATGAAGGTTGTGAGAATTATACAGTAGCTGGGAGGGGAGCAAGCTGTCCACCCCAATAGACTGTGATCAGAATGTCAAATCCTCGGCCCTAGTTGAAGCTGCTGAGGAGTGAGAGGGGAGTATGTGGCATTTTTCTCTGAGGAAAGCAAGGGCCAGCACCATCCTACAATGGTAGGGGGCAGGGAGAGGCAGGACTCAGAATCACCCAGTACAGAGAAGGTGAGCACCTAGGTACCTATCTGCATGCAAGAGGCTGGGGAGTCCAGGAACATCACTCTGGGAATGAAAACACTGTTCTGCTCTGTAAATGCTTGGAGATTAGAGAAGCCCCTTGGCGGCTTTGACTTTAAATGGAGATTGTTCCCCGGGGAGAAATCAGCTGCAAATCTGTGCAAGCATATGGGCATAAGGTAGGGAATTGCTTGAGAAGGGTGGCTTTATCAACCTGCTGTGAATTCAGAGGTAGAGAAACATACTCTGTAGGTATCAGAGGGATGGGCTCGAAAAGCCTTATGGCCAGAGAGAGGCCTGGGAACACATCAGTGCCAAGTCCAATGGCACCCTTTCTAAGGGAAAGAATGGTAGGGCAGGAGATTAGAATGATAAAACACAAAAGGGCATAGTATTGAGAACCAAAATCCCAGCTCAGAGAGCTTGTCCCAATTTCACCAGTCCACTTCCAAAAGGGCAAGCACTTTTTGTGATGATGTTTTTCTAACAGAATTATTATTATTTAAACACAACAACTTTGAGTGTGCGGTTCGTTGAATTTTTGGCATTTGCATTTCCCAAACAACCACTATCTCAAGTTAAAGTAAGACAATATTTTTATCACCATGGAAAGTTGACTTTCTTCCTTGTTGGTGTCCACCTCACCCCACCCCCTTGCTACAAGCAACTACTGTTCTGGCTTCGGCTTCATATTTCCACAGGGTTACTTGGGGTTATTTTAGAGCTCCATACCAATGAAATCATAAACCAGATATCATTTATGTCTGATTTGTTCATGCAGCAGAACGCATTTAAGATTGACTCTGTTGTGTATCCCAGAAGTTATTCCATTATCTATTACAAGATTAATTCACAGTGTGTTTATGCACTTATCTGTACATGGGCATTGAACTTCATAAAAAGGTTTTCAGCTATTATCTAAAAGGTATCGCAAACATTCTTTTCTGAACTATATTTATTAATTTAAAAAAGTTTTAATAATAGTGTGTGTATATGTGTGTGTGAGGTGTGTGGGTGTCAGCCAGAGGACTTATGCATATACACAAGGGTGCCCACAAAGTCCAGAAGAGGGAATGGATTCCCTTGGAACTGGAGTTATAGGTGGAGGTGAGCTACCTGTTGTGGATGCTGAAAGCAGAACCTGGGGTCTTCTGGAGGAGCATAATGATATCTTTGTGTGTGTGTGTGTGTGTGTGTGTGTGTGTGTGTGTGTGTGTGTGT
>CAJQZJ010033967.1:1187785-1237403 GCA_907164525.1 Lophiomys imhausi | reverse complement strand
TGTGTGTGTGTGTGTGTGTGTGTGTGTGTGTGTGTGTGTGTGTGTGTGGTGTATATTTGTACACAAGCCATGACACCTGTGTGGAGGTTAGTGAACAACTTTCAGGAGCCTTTCACCATGTGTGTTCCAGTTATGAACTCAGGTCATCGAGATTAGAATTCCAGCAAGTGTCTTTATACACTAGGTCATCTTGCTGGCCTGAACTCTTGTTTTTGTGGGAATGTGAATTAATTTTACTTAGGTAAATGAAAGGTGTGGGTGTATGTTTGATTCTATATAAAGTTACCAAGTTGTTTCTCAATGTATCTGAGTTGTTTTACATTCCTACCCATGGAGTAGGGGAGTTCAGGTCATACCCGTGTGTTCACTCAATCTGGGTATTGTAGTATTTCAAATTTTACTTAGTCTTCCATTTGTAATACAACATCTTGCTTGGCTTTAATCTGCAGTTCCTTGAAGACAACTCTTACATGCTACATCTTCTAACATGCTTACTTCTAGATGTCTGCCTACTTTGGAAAGAAATTTGTCCACTTTCTTTCTGGATTACATGTTATTACTGAATCATATAAGCTCTTTGTATATTATGGCTACAAATGTATTATAATTCTATTTCTTCAAGAGAGAACTTATTCAAGTCCTCTCTTGATGGTATTGTTTTTCAAGAGTAGAATATAATTTTTCTAAAGCCCAATTTATTGTTTTGTTTTGTTTTGTTTTCTTTCATTATGTTTGGCTTGGTTCTTTAAGACAGGATCTCTTGTAGCTCAAACTAGCTTCAATGACGGAGGATGCCCTTGAATTTCTGATCTTCTTGATCCCACCTTCTGGATGCTCCTGTCTGCTAGGTAAGCACTCCACCAGGTGAGCTCCATTCTGAGACCCTCATTCATGTTTTTTAATGCCCAATAAATTTTCATCTAATTTATGCATGAAGCTGTCCTTTCTGGTTTCTGTCACCACAAGATGAGTTTTTCTTGTTTTAAAATTCCATACAAATGAAATGTACAGTGCATTTTTCTCATGTCTAATTGTTTCATGTAACATGTCTCTTTGCTACAGTCACAGAAGTTAGTTTTGTTTTTCATGACCTAAATGAATCACAGTGTGTTTATACATTCATACACAGATAGATATTGGGCTTCATAAAAGTTTTTAGCTATTATCAATAAAGCTATTACAAACATCATTCCTGTATAATTGTATTGTTTTCATTTTTATGATTAGGTTCTACAATCTAGCTCAAACTAATTTTATGAATAGCTTGTCAGGATTTAATACCAGCTGTTATCCACACAATATTTAGTTGCTTGAAAATTATTTCCTGAAGACATATATACATATATATCACATATATAAGATAATAATATATAAATTTTAACCGTGAATGCAGATATTTATGAATACTCATTCTGTAATTCATCAGAGTGCTCAGTATATCTTTGATTCTAATATTAGTGTTTCACCCAAATGCTTTATTCCTAACATAGAGCTTCTAAATCCTTCATAGTTCATGGGTTATCTGCATGATAGTAAGACCATCACATGGCAGAAGTTAGGGCCAAAGAGATTGACTCTACATTAAGCCATGTTTATAGTTGTGTTCATGTATGCACAAAGAATTGAATACAGAGCCTTGTATGTGCTAGTCAGGTTCTTTATCTCTGGACCGAATCCTTTGTCCCTCATTAAACCCTTATAAGGAAGCTAATTCAGTCCATAAGAAGAGAACCCTCATGACCCGGTCACTTCTTGAAAGTTCACCTCTTAAAACCTTTACAATGCTTATTATAAAGTTTCAGTACCTGAATTTTGGGGGAACAAATTCAAATCATAGCATGTATAAAAAATAATCTTAATCATGTCTGAGCACAGGTGGTACATGCTATAATTCCAGGACTTGGGAGGTAGAGATAAGAGGATCAAGTGTTCAAGGCCAACCTTGCCTACATAGTGAGTTCAAGATCAATCTGGCTTATATAAGATCCTAACACAAAGCTACCAGTAATAATAAGAAATATAATAATGATACATTTTAATCCTAAACATAACTGTGTATAGAGTATTGTCTGTAAATCATCAAACTTGAGGTAATCTGGGCATCAGCAACAGCAAGCATGTTTCTCTAGCTACTGTTATTAATAATTTCTATTTTCTATTCATCCTCTTTGTCTAGGAACCTTTAAAAGAACAAACTCAAACTTTTTCAGGTTATTGATCAGCATTGGGCTCTATTGGTGTTTGCCTGTATTATAAAATTAACCTTTTCTTATAATTTGTATGATAAAATGAGGGTCGATCATTTAAAACATTGTTTTTTTTCCCCAATATCAGCATTTAAAGATAGGCATTAATCTCTACGTATACTTGATACTTCTTATAGTTTCTTCTCTCCCCCCCCACCCGTGTGTGTGTGTGTGTGTGTGTGTGTGTGTGTGTGTGTGTGGGTCCACTCGCGTCCATGCATATGTGTGTGTGTGTTGCATTCCTGTGATTGTATGGGTACATGACCATGAAGAGGCATAAAGAACCTTGAGCAGGACATCAAGCATCTTGCTGTACTGTTCTCTGCCTTATTATCTTGAGATAGCAACTCTCACTGGATCAGAAGCCCGCTGTTTAGTATAGACTGATGAGTGCATGAATTCTTGTAATCTGCTGCTTCCCTTCTGCCCCTGTAATACCCAGTTCACAAAACCATAAGACAAGCCAGGAAGACTCCAACTCGATGCAAAAGCAAAAGGATCTTTAATTGGGGGTTCGAGCTAAGGCAAGATACATCACACGTTCTCCACACAGGAAGTCTGTGAATGGCCCTGAACCTGGAAAGTTTGAGTCTCATAAGGGCTAGGCAAGGGAGGGAGAGGAGCAAGCAGGGCAGCTGGGGTGGGCTTTCAAGCCTTGGCATTATACGATTGGCTCAGCATAGCTGACCTTTAGATGAAATGGTTCCAGTCCAGTGGCCAAACCGTAAGTGGACCAGAGGCACATCTGGTATTGTAAAATCCTGATAAGCTGGTTCCTGGGAGTGGAGGGGATACTCCCAGTCATTTCTAGTCTCCTTGAGCTCAAGGTCTCTAGAGAAGGGAGCTGTGTGGTTTTTGTTCTCAGGCTAACATTGTTGCCTTACTTTTTATGAGCTCTGCAATAGCTGAGGGGGAGAGAAAGAGCTGGGAAAGACTAGGGTCTTTGTTCTTTCACCCCAAGCTACTGAGGTTGCAGGCATGTGAAGCTGTACTCAGCTTTCTGATGTGTACTGGGAATTTGAACTCAGAACTTCATGTTCTCTTACCCATTGAGTCATCCCCAAGTCCTGTCATTAATATGAGTATTTTAATTATCATCCATTTAAAACTACCTCTCCTTATTTCTTCTTTCAAAATATTTGTAGATTTTCCAGATATCACTTTACTACTGACATCAAATATTATTTTACTCTTAGCCAAGAGCACACTCTATGATTCCAACCAAATGACATTTACTGAGACTTATTTTAAAGACTAGCATATAACCTATCTTTATGAATGTAATAATAAGTATGTTGTAGTCACTAGATATCTGATCTACAAATGTCCGAACATTAAAGCTGGGCAAAATCATTTTCAAATTTTGTGTATTCTTTTGCCTATTTGTTTACCTTACCTACCAATTCTGATTGAGTGGTGTTTAAATCTTTTTCTCTTGACTTTTGTCAGATTTTTCTTATGCATTCTGCAGTATTTTTATTCTTTGCATACACTTTTTCTAATATTATTGAGAAATCAGTGTATGAATCAAGGCATAATTGTAGGATTAAAGTGTCAAAAGAAAAACACCCTGCCCCTGGCCTGTCTCCAAGCTTGAGACTTGAGAATCATTAGCCCCTAAGATTCGGAGTTAATGACCAGTGTTTCCTAACCTTAATACTTTACCACTAAACTTCCATGCTCCAAAAACCCTCATAAAAGCCTTCCCCTCAGCCCAGCCATCCGCTATGTCTTCCCACTCAGAGGAGCTGCCATTCTGTTCTCGCTAAAAAATGTTTTGTGTGTGATTTTTTGCAGGGTGTGACATTGTGGTATTCCTTGACTCCTGACTGCCAAGATTCCTTTGCACAGGAAAAACCCCTTACAATAATGCACTTCATCGGTCCCATTATTTCCAACCTATGAGCCTGTTTTTCTGACAGACAACATTGGCTTCTTCAGCATATCCATGAAGATCTGTTCATGATGCTTTGTACCCCTCTGCTCTTACCTCACGTATGCGTTATAGTTAAAATGTCCCTCTGAAAAGGGTATCTTTGCATCTTCTTTAAAGGGCAATGCAAGGACTGCCTTTGACTGTGGGTTCATTTCACCTTCCTTAGAAGTGTGGCTGGCTGTTTGATGTCTGAGGATGCTCTGTGCTAAGTGTCAGGTTACTTTGTATTTGTTTCCTGTTTCCTTCAGTTAATCAAGTTCGGGCCTGATTTTCTTTGTTTAGACAGTTCTCTTGTTGGACTTTTTTTGTTTTATTCATTTTTTGTTGCTGTGTTTTGTAGTGGATAACAACACACCCTTAGCTTATTTAAGTCTGTATTGAGTTGGCATTGCATCTGCTCATGAACAGAATGAACTTTAAGTGAAACGGTCCCTTCCTGTCTGTCCTCTCTCCCCACAATGTTCCTTCTCCTCAGCTCCTACCTCATTTTTGTTTTTTCCACTAAACAATCCACTGCATTTCTACATTTAAAAAGGAAAATGTACCTCTTCATAGTTACTATTTCCAGTTCATCCTTCCTTCCTTCCTTTTAGATTCTAATGTTCATTTTACATCATTTACCTCAGCCCTGAAGTGTTTCCTTTTGTATTTCTTCTAGTGTGAGTCTGTATTTATTTTTTTTTTCAGATTCAGTTTATTGGGAACGCTTTATTGTTCACTTGAAAGCTGTTTGTACTGACTAAATGATCTGTGTGATAGTGCATCCCCAAATACAGTCCCCCCACCTGACATTTTAAGATACTATACCTTTATCTTCTTGATATCACTGCTTCATTTTTTATTTTAAAATAGTAAGCCTGCTGTGATTCTTCTTCACATTCCCTGACGTTCAGATGCTTCTGAAGCTTTTCTTTTACTTCAGTAAGAAAAACTTAGCTGTATCGAGTCCTAATATGACATTTTTTTTTAAAATATGGAACTGTCTTGGATGCTTGATCTAAGAGTCATTGTTTCTGATCAAACATCAAAATAGTTTGCCTAATATTTTTTAAAATATTGTCTGTCCAATTTTCCCTCTTTTCAGCTAGCATTTAAAGCTGCCACTGGGTCATTGCAGACACCACCCCGCAGGTGAACAGTTGTCTATGTTTCTCCTCTGGAGAAAGGCCAGGAATGTGCTGGATACTATGGTGCAAGTAGCCATTCATAGCCTTTTCTAGATCTATGGTTGGCCTGTGAAAACATCCTCCACACCAGCCCTACAAACTAAGAGTTCTCTAATTGGAGCTAGAGGGTGAGAGAATGTGCAACCAGACACACCAACCAGTCAATGAAGTGGAAGGTCAGAGAATAAAGTTCCCTGGGCACTTTTTGCACCTTTAAATAATAATGAACTGAAATAAGATGGAAAAGACAAGACCTAAGAATCATCTTATCCACTCAATTAAAAAAATAAAAGAACTAAGGAGAAAACAAAAACTTCCTTTACAGATTAAAAATGTTCTTTGCAGTAACAGAGCTATCAGCAAGCCAGGATTTTGTTCCCATTCTTGAAGCCTGGGCATTCAGCACAAGGGATTCGAGTTGAGATTATCAGGTGTGGGAGGCAGAAACTCTCCCAGGCAGGGCCCCTGGAGAGCTGTGGGTGGAGGTAGAGCACTTTTACCTCAAACCTGGAGAAGGGGATGCACCCCTCTTTCACACTTGTCATAGGAACTACTTAAAATTCCTTTATGTTGATTTATTCTGAGTCCTGTCAACTTATGATAATGTTTTCTCAACTTCTTTTATAATTATGAAATAATTACAAGGGGTTGATATGGATTCTTAGTTCTTCTTTTTCTTTTTGTGCAGTGGTAGGCATTCTGCTTGAAACCCAAAGTCTGATTAGCCAACCCTTGAAATAATTTGCCTTTTCTAATTCCTCCTGGTTTGGTAGGAAAATGAAACACATCCTTTTGAAGATGTGCTCATTATCTTCGTATTAATTACATTTTACTTAACAGCACTTCTTATCCTATGAAGAATATTTAAGAAAACAAAACAAGACTGTAAAAAGAAAGACATAAATTATTCACAGCCTTTTACTTAAAGCTTACCGGTGCTAACATTCAACGTTAAAGGCTTGATGCCTTTTAACAGAGACATATGGATTGAACTTGAGACTGAATATGAACCCCAGGGGTGATTGGAGATATAGGTTAGAAAGTGATAACACTACAGATGTTTGCTGTGAAAAAAATCATATAAAGCTCTTTATGGAACACTGTACAGCATATACCTTATTCTTGAAGCCATGAAAAACCACTGAAAGGTTTTTGAGCAAAGGAAATTGTATAGTACAATTTGATTTTTTTTTGTTTGTTTGTTTGTTTGTTTTTTTTTGTTTTTCGAGACAGGGTTTCTCTGAATATCTCTGGCTGTCCTGGACTCGCTTTGTAGACCAGGCTGGCCTCGAACTCACAAAGATCCGCCTGCCTCTGCCTCCCAAGTGCTGGGATTAAAGGCGTGCGCCACCACCGCCCGGCTTTACAATTTGATTTTTTAAAATAATCTGTATTGCTGGAATGTAATGGCACATGACTTTAAGCCCAGCATTTAGGAGGCAGAGGCAGATGGATCTCCGTTAGTTTGTAGCCAGACTTGTCCATATAGTGAGTTCCTGAGCCAGAACAACATATGTTGTCTAAATAAATAAATATTCCCTGGCTACATCATAGAAAATGTATGTAAATGGGGATCCAGCCAGCAGGGATGTGTGAGAGTTGCCATTAATAGGCTATTGTTGCTGTAATCAAAATGAGAGTTAATAAGATTTGAGACAAAGATAGGAATGATGGAAGGAGAGAATATTTCACAAGATAGAACATTCACAAGAGATAGGAAAGACAAAGGAAAATGTCAAGTAATTGATATTTGTTACAAAGATTTTTTCTTACATATATTCTTCTCTTTATCTTAATAATACTACTTTAAGTACAGAAACATTGTGCTATTCATTTTGACTTATAATTAATACCATATTTACTTCTTCATTGCTGTTAAATTCAGTGTAGTGATTCCTTGATTTAACCCTTCACCCTCCAAATGTGGGAGACTATATTGTTCTCCAGGTTCTGCTAACACATGTAATTCTGTAATTGATCCCTTTAAGCACAAAAGAATCTTCTTTATATTTTATGTCCTTTAAAGTGAATTCTCACAAATAATTCATTGGGATAGGATATATGATCGTATTATGATTCTCATAGCAGCAAACGCATGGCTGTATTTTATCATTTAATTACATCACTCAGACAAGATAGAAGCCATCACAGATCAGACTGGTTATGTCAAATTCCTCTCTTCAAGGAAAGGACAACAGTTTGACCTTACTAGAAAAGATGCATGTTCTCAATACAGATTCATCTTTTCTGCCCCAGTATATGTCATAATTGCTATCCATGGACTAACAGAACATTGTCATCACCCTTTGAATAATGTACAGAACTGCAGATAAATGGAGAGCTCATCTTACAAAAGGTGTGTAGCTATTGGTTTTGACAACATAACTCCTCTACTCAAAAGTAGACTATGACCTGCTAAACGTTCAGTTATGATACATGTTGGGAATCACCATTTGCCATTTAGCATTATATCTTCAAATATGCAATATATGCTTGGAAAAAGTAACTAATATATAGTAGCATTTCTACCACAAGCACAAAATATGTGTCTGGAATCTCAGGGGTAAAACTGAGAATGAATCCTTTCATGACTGGACTCACTCAAGGATTATCTAACACCTGCCCTACAACTTGAAGCTCTTCCGAATTGAAATTTTTAGTTAATAATGGAGACATGTTTTCCACAAGGAACACAATGTCTGTAACATTGAATTAGCAGCCACCTGTCAAGTTCAGGCTTGCTATATCAGAAAACCCAGTGTACGCAGAAGGATAGAATGACTTGAGTTTACAATCCTAGCGAGATGATTGACCATGACCTCAAGAGACAAAATGAGTTGCTGCTATTCATCGAGTCAGAATGAACTATACCCATAACCTTGAGAAGTGACTAAACAAGTTGTAATATTCCCATGTTTAATTACTAAAGTTAATAAGGAGGAACATCAACCGAAATGGAAGACAGAGCAACTAAGGAGTTAGACAATGTAGGATTAGATTTGGAGATACAAGACTGGCAAAGAGCAACTCTCAGGGGAGAAATGGAACAGGAGAAAGCTACTAACACAGGAGATAGCTCAGCTTAGTTAACAGAGAAAAGTATAGTTGTTCATCTTTTCCATGAGTGACCTGTTATAAGACCCTGAGCGCTACCTGAAACCACAGAAAGTACCAAGCACAGTTCATGCATTTTTTCCTTTACAAATATGCCTAGGGTTTTGTTTCTCAAACTAAGAGTATGATTTGAAACCACAGTAAGAGATTAAGACCAATGACATGCAATAAAATATAATGTATAAGAGCACACTATAATAAAAGTTATTTAAGTTTATTCATTCATTTCTGGAATTTTCCATCTTAGGCTTTAGCTTACTAAGGGTAAGTGAAACTATGGAAAATGGCACTATAGATAATGGGGAACTACTGAACCCCTAAAAGGCAACTGTTCTTAAATGGCTTCATTATGCATGCCAAGGCAAGATACATGACATGGAAAAATTTAAGATAGTAAGTGAACAAAATTAAAAAGCTATCATGCCTTCTGGAAGGATTGGGGTATAGTTCAAAAGATGCATTCCTTACCTGAGCGAGGGTCAAAGTAGAGAACTTGGCTTAGCATGTAAAAGAACTTTCTAGGAGTTCACACTGCACAGCATTGAACTGTCTCATTGTCGATGTAATTTGCTCCCAACCCTGGGAGTCTCAGTGATATTCAGGAAATTTAATGTACTAGATATGAGATCGTGGAGCCAAGTAGGATATCGCTGTTATTGTTTTGTATTTGAGGAAAATTATTCTCAGAGAGGTTTTTCAATTTACCTAACACATAGTTCACAGCTGGCTAACTCCATCCAATGCTAAAATCTTCCTTTTCCCTTGCTGATGACAAAGAATTATGAAAAAAATATTAGACTTCTTTTCTTTCAGCTCCTCATATGGAGCCAATGTGTCTTTTGAGTATGAAGCACTTTATTTGGATTTATTTTAATATGTGTTCAAAATATACCATTAAGTGAAATTTTAGACTAATTATTTACTCCATTAACCTCCAGAAATTTATAAGCCACTGCCATATTATTAATGTAACTGAAAAATCAATAACTGTTAACAGAATGTCTCTTCTGTGACCCTAACTTCTCCACCCCTAGTCATAGATAATTCATACTACCCCAATACACACTCACACACACACACACACACACACACTCACACACACAACATACATACACAGCAAATATTGTTTTCATAAACATGTGTTTGCATTTAAGAGTTTTCCTCTTGTGCATCTGATTCATTCTTGAATGTGAGACAGCCAAATTATTTAGATACTCAGACATTTATGAGTATATGAATGAGTCTAATTCTCCTATATATCCAAGAGCATGGAAAGATTATGTTTCTTTCGACTGTTGAAATACATAGTCATATGTCTACTTTATAAAATGAAGTGTGACTGTAAATTATCTAGTTACTCTGAAAACTAATATTGAAATGTTGATTTCATAAGATGGTTAAACCTCACTCTGATTAGATCCTTCCAGAGTACAGAAAGCAGAAAACCCACTGAAACCTGATTGAACTTGTACCATAAAAAAATGATCACTTCGGCAGATCTCAGAGCTCAAGGCCACCTGATACAAAACAAACTCTAAACAGAGAAAAACTTTGATCCAGGGGTGGAGGAGCACATCTTTAATCCCATCAGTTGGAAACCACATGTCTTTGATCCCAAAATTTAGAATGCAGAGACAGGCACATAAGATTTGGAAAGATTTAAGTTTAAAAGCTACTTACAAAAGGCAGGCTGCAATTCAAACAAATTGTCCTTTGAGATCTCAAAATATATACACTAAAGGTTTGTTTAGCTCCAAAATATCAAAATTTCTTCTTTAATCCGGATTGAAAGGTAATACTTTATATATTATCAAAAAACCAAATTTGCTCCAGGAAAAACATTACCTGACCCCCCCCCAAAAAAAGGTAATTGTCCCAGAGTTAGGATTAGGGCAGGGCTCTGTTCTTATCTTTCCAGGAGATTTAAAGCATCCATTCAAGGAATCCAGGGACAACTGGACAACAGAAACCTCAGCAGAAAACAGATCAGACACCAAAGAAGACGAGTGGCCCAGATGATCCAGCCTTGCAGACTTCTTCAATAGCAGTTTCCTCAAAAGTCTATAACAACAACAACTCAAAATCGCTAAGATCGTTCAGCTCCACAGACTACTCCAGCCAGATCTTCAGTAAAGTTCTGAAGATCAGCTTCTGTCTATGAACTTCGTAGGACATCTAAATAGCTGAGCACAAAGGGACTGAACATCAAATGATTCTATTAACATTTTTAACCATTTTTCCATTCTTATTTGGGCCCCAAACAGGTTTACTACGTCCCAAATCAGCAGGAAGTCATTTTAAGAGAACAACGTCCCATCCCCAGAAGGTGGGGAGGGTGTTCTCCCCCTTTGGTTATTTGATAGATAATAGAAAATTTTGTTATTTAGGGGAAAAGACTACAAGCTGTTAAATGGTCTTGTTAAATGGGTTTTGGAGGTTAGACCCAGGGACTTCTCTCTTTTGCTTTTCTGTATCCTCCTTTCTCTCCTATATAGGAGTGAACAGACTTGAGAAAAATGGGACATAGACATAGTATAGGAAAGAACAAGAAAAAAGGACAGATTATTGAATATAGCTTTATACCTTTGTATACTCATACAAAATTAATATTATATTTGGCTAAATTGGTATTGATCATTGTATATTAATGCAAATTTAAGATTGTATAGGGCTACATCGGTATTGATCTTTGTATATTGATACAAAATTAAGATTATATTTGGCCACAATGGTATTGACCCTAGTATATTAATGTAAAATTAAGATTGTATTGGGCTACATCGGTACTGATCTTTGTATATTGATACAAAATTAAGATTATATTTGGCCACATTGGTATTGATCTTTGTATATTGATACAAAATTAAGGGTAACACTTCTTAAAGGTATTGTTTGTAGTAATACTTAAAAATGAAATGTCAAGTTTTGACCTCTCGCTACCAACCGACATAAACTGTTTAGGATAATTAAGAAACGGAAACTAATAGTCATGAAAACGTGTCATTTTGTTAGTTACTATGACAGTCTATCACAGTTATTTTCTAAGCTACTCAGAAATCAAGTTGCTAAGAGACAAGCAATATTTGCTTATCTAAATATAAGAGATAGATAGGGCATCTTCAAAAACCTCAAGAGATCTGCAGAATATGGCATTCAAAGATGTTTTCTTAACTTAAGATTTTTTGATATCGAGACATGTCAGCTCCTGACAGCACCCCCTATATTACTCCAAGTAGAAGATGAGCATCGAAGAATCTCCAGTGGGAGATGATTAAATTGGTGGTAAGCCATTCTCTTGGCAAGAAAAACCACTTGCTTCAACTGTAGACAGACTTCTGTCCAAAAAGGACAAAACTTGGAAGCAGGTAAGTCGACAGCCTAGCTCTGCCAAGACAGGGTAGGTAAGTCCTTCATAATTCCTGCTCTACAACCAATGTCTGTCAGAGAAATGGGGCCAAATGGCTGAAGATTGATGCTGTAATGTATGGAGAGAAAATGGGAACTGTCCAGGCAGCCACTGGTATGTCATTTTTTAGTTTTGGAAGCTGCAGGCCCTGCACTTCCTATACAATCAGATATATTTATCCCTCTCAGGTATCTGAGGTGGTTGAAGAATAGATACCTAGAGTGTCATAGTTAAATTTTGAGTTGTTTAGGAATCAAGAGGGTGTTCGGGATCTAAGAAGATATTTTTAAAATTATGAGGCAAGTTAGTATGAAAGCTGAGTTAGATATAAAACTTTAAACTCATGGAGATGTTTAGATAGTAGAATGTTAAAGTCAGGTGCCAAATACATATGGACTGGACATTGGGAATGTATGCTAAGCCATATAACTCTTATAATCGTGGCCTATTTATTTCTGTTGTTTTGTATTGTATTTATAGTTATAAGAAAAAGAACCATTATTTGGACTGAAAGGGAGAGCTGTTGGGGGGAAAAATAAATACCTTAAACTAAAAAAAAAAAAAAGAAGGGAAGAGGATGGTGGGGCTGAGGGGGAGGAGGGTGGAAGGGTGGGACTGGAGGGGGGAGTAGGGAGGGGATTGTGATTGAGATGTAACTTGAAGAAATAAAAAATAAATTATTAAAAAAAAATGATCACTTCTTCTAATCCTCTGGGAAGTGGTACTTGATTGTTACTGCAGCAGAACACAACTGATGCTGACTGATGCACAAGCCTACTAACCCCTCTATAAATTTGAATCTGTGAAACATTTCTGAGAGATGAATATGTGATTACTTCCACTTTACATCTGCATAATTTGAAGTTTCATAGCCTGTGAAAGTCACACCATAACTTAGAGATGAATGAACCATAGGAAAACATGATCTATATTCCTGGAGAAGATGAGTCTTTGGTTTTGTGCTGGAAAATTAGTTGGATTCTCCAGAAAGAAAATTTGAGTTTTTCCCTGACTAGGATAGTTTCTTCCACTACCATCCTGATTAATTGATCTTTGGAAGAGATAGGGTCATAATATGGACCTAGCCCCCAAATTTGAGCTCAAAACTGAGGTTCAGTAAAATGACAATGGTAAGACCAAGTGCTTGGGAAGAATTATAATTAAATAAATAAGAAGTACCTTCAGGAAAAAATGTCTCCTCTGGGAGATAAGTCCCACAAATGGTTGTGAACATATGCTTGTAGATTCTAGTTATTATGCAATTCCCAAAATGGTGTGTTTGGACTGTGACAGCAAAGCACTTCAGCAGACGAGGAGATAGCGTGGGGACAACATGAAGCACTAGGAAAGAAAGAACAAGAGGAAGGAGGAGAATTTAAGGTCTCATCATAAAATTGAGTCAAAACCAAGTTATCTATTTTGTTCAATGGGAAATGACAAAACTTTGCAAATTTTAAGGCTATGTGGGCTTGCTAAAACTCACCCTTTACCTGTTCTTCTACAATACACACATGATAGAGATGCTGCTTCCAAACATAGAAAACAGCAAATAGAAATGGCCAAATTCATCTTCTTTTTAGCATGTGGTCTCATCTATAGAAACAAATGGACAAAAAAGTAATTATCCCTTTACGTAGAGCCATGTGGTCCCTGAACATGTACTGCCTTCTAAAAATGAGCTACATAAGCTGGTTGTTTTACAGATTAGAAAAAAATCACTGTTAAATGAAATAAAATTATTTTCCAGGGCTTGAGGTGAGACAGAGCTAGAAAGTGCCTGGATCTCCCTAGACCCTTCTTATTGGCACTGACAAGTATTGATTGGGATGCCAGTTTTCTTGTTCTCAGGACCCATGCTTTTCACATCCTTAGCTTGAGTGCTAGCCACTGTCTTTGACGTCTATCATTTTGTGTACCCCAAAGCTGCTCTTTCAACCTCTACCTTCCTCCCTGTAACTGTACTTCCCACAGATGGTGCAATGATTAGATCATATCACAACTTTGATTTTAAGCATGCCCATTGTTCTATATAACCATCATATGAAATCACAATGTTCCATGGCTGAGAAGACTCATCTACCTTGTCTCATTTCCTAGAATGTGCTTTTGAACACCCTTCTGTCATTAGTCTTATCCTTCCATCCTTTTTTCTTTCTAAGCCCCTACTCATCCTTCAAAACCCTGTTCATTTCATTTTCTAAGAAGTCTATTCTTGCACCTGAGTATACACAGTTTTTCTGGGAAGTGTTTGATATTTCATTTTAATTCCTTATTGACTTGATTGTTCACCACCAGTAAATTGTAAAGGGACCGAGATCAAGGAGTCAGTCTCACTAATTTTATATAACTAGATACATGTGGGTTGTATAAATGTGAGGTAGGGGAGAAGGTTAGGAAAAATTAACAATAAAATAAGGAAGGACAAGAGAAGAAAAGTAGAGTGGGAAGAATATATCATCTCTGGTATTCTCTGTCTCTTAGTCTGGAATCCTTTCCCTCACTTGATGGTTATTTCATCAGACACTCAAAAATAAAATGAAAGTAATCATGCAAGTTCTTGATCATTAATGAAAGTAATGTTTGTTTTCTTAGTAAATAAATTATATCAATTTTATTTATTATTTAAAATTATGTATTATTTTAAATTTTATTTAATTTATTATTTACTTAATAACTAAGTATTAACTATTATGTATTAATAAATACTAAAATAAATACTAAAAATAAAAATATATATTTTCATAACATTTTCTTCAAAACTGAGAAGAAAACTCATTATGAAATAATGGAATTTCTATAATAAGGAACTCACATAGAACTTATTGATGTTTAAGACTGGATGTTGAAATTAATATAACCATAAAACATGTCAACAAATTAAATTTCTAATAGCATTGCATCGTTAAATACACTAACATGCAATATTTCTTGTAGCATTGAAAAGTATCTAAAATGCTGAGCTGGACAAATGTTACTGTTTCAGTTTCCTAGAAGAAGAAATATAGTTTTGGAGAGAAGCATTTCCTCAAGGCCACCTTGCAAACCACACACACACACACACACACACAAAATTGCCTCTATGTGAATCCCTGAACTTCTGGTCATTAAACTTCACTTTTTGCACACCCTGCTGAGCGACTGTGCTTTTAAATAAAAAGTCAAGGAAATTTCCTTGAACTTGCATGTCACCCTGGGTTAGACTGCCCTTTGTTTGGGAGTTTTTATTCAGTTTCTTATCCAAGTTATAACAGCACAGTACGGACCTAATAACCTTCTCCAACAGCAAGAACAGCAATGATTTCTTTGTCTAACATTTTTCTATGATCTCATAACTGTTTGCAAATGTCTTCTCTGAAATTATAAGATCCAGAAAGAGGAAAGTTCGTGTCTATTCCTTGGAGCCAAACACTCCTCTCCCAAATAACTTTAAATGAAGATTTGAAACACACTTTAAACACGTAGAAGAATTGTTGTATTCATATAGAAAATTTGCATGCTAAAATGTATAAGTATTCCCTCAAACCTTAAGGCAATGGTTTACTTCAGTGTACTCATTCAATTAACCCTTTAATAAACACAAAGGTCCTAAACAGAACCAGACATTTTTTTTATAGACAGTATTTATTTATTTATGAGTGTGAGATCCTGAATCTGGGATTATTTAAATGTAGATGCCTAGTCCTCTTCTTTCTCAAATTCATTCTTCACTTCTTTCTGCATTTTCTTCTGTTTAAATTTGAATTGCTGCATTGATGTGAATCCCATTACTTCCTGAGGTCCCCAAGGTTCAGTAGTTTGAAACATCTATGGGACAATTTTCTGGGGCAAAAACAATTTCCTCACTCTTGGGACATGGCAGAAACATGGGGAGGCCAACTAGTTCGGGGCCTTTGTAAAGCTCCCCTGTGGTCCTGTATTAGACTAGCAGACTCTAGACTGTTTTAAGACAAAAGAGATCAAACCATAATTAAATAGTCATAGAAATTCCTCATAGGCTTCTGCTTTTAAACATTCAGAAGGACACTAATTAGGTGGGAGCCCTTCCCTGCCAAGCTCCCCAGCACAGAGGGAGGGCTGCCCTGGAGGATTCCTCTCTAACTAGCAGGAGTGTGTGACCCCCTCATTGATTCCTTAAATTGTTTGCCCCACTAATAAAGTCTAATGGTGGGAGCCGGCAGACTGCCTGCCTCTCTCCATCCCGGGACACTGCTTTCCCCAGTGTGCACTGCTGGGCATGAATGACCCTTTTGTCTTCATCGCAAATGTTTTGGCAGGGCTTCTGAAAACAGTAGTGAGTGAAACACCACATGGTTCTAATTGCTTTCTCTGGGATCACACTGATTTTGTTAGGGTGTCCATCTCACAGGGGAGGTGCTTCATGTTCCTGGAGATCAACATAGTCTGCAAATTTCCCAGCTAATTCCCCAAAACCATTTAAAAAAGAAATACCAAAGTATACACAATTGTACTAAAAGGAAATTTGCTCTCTGCCCAGGTTTCAATGATGATCCTGGTGAAAGCCACTGGCTGTGATTTCACTCCAGGTTAAAGGATACACTAAGCCAAGTAAAGACATCTATCTTGGAGGTGCTATCTAGAGAGGTGTTATCAAGTCTTCTAGAGTCTTGCAATTATCTTGAATGAAGGAACAAACACACAACTTAAGGTAGAAGAAAGAAAGGGAATAGGGCAGAGAAAGTTACCATTCTTGAAATGTGCAAACATTGCTTTGGATGGTCACCTTGTCATCAGTGCTTGGTCAGGGTTTCTCAGTAGTTGACATTACAGCTAGGGTAATTTTGGGTTCTAGGGCCTCTCCTGAACATTCTGAATTGTGTATCAATAGTCCTGTCTCTACCACTAGGTGCAGGTAATAATGCCCCACCTCTTGTTGCAGCTATCAAAAGTCTCTGTTTTTGCCAAATGTCCTCTGTTACAGTGTGGAGTAGGGGTTGAAATTTACCCATGTTTAAGACCCACTGAAGTTGCTGGATGAAAAAGATTAAAAAAAAAATCGCAGAAATATTCAGTGTAAGTTGGTACTGGGACTAGCAACTATAAAAGACTCTCGGCTTAGCCTAGTACTAACAGGGACTTCTGCCTGACTCCCACCCTCCTGACCTATAGCATAGAAACCAGATACGCAAAGAAAATGTACTAAGTAGTCAGGACTATGAACATCGTCCTCAGGAATTTTTGATATTTGGAAAGGTAACAGACATCTAGCCTGAGCCCAGGAGTTTCTACTTGCATATCTTCTGAACTCAGTTGGTGCAATTCATGTCCACCATCAACTCTGCAACTTCCTGCCTCCATACATTAGTCTCAGGAACAGCAGGAAGTGGAAACTCTGACACTACTCACGACCCCTGACTCCCTCCTGGGGTGCACACATGCCAGGGGCTGAGAAAGAATGAAGTTTCCCACGAAAAATAGGGCTGCTGACATTTTAACAACCATATTTGGCAAGTCATTGACCAGTCAAGGCCACAGGTCAGATTCCCAGCTCTGACATTCTATTTCACGCAAAATGAAAATCCTTGGGGCTCTGACAGATACCTCAAGCCTCCAGTTATACCCTGGGGTGGATCAGATATATGGACAATGATCTACCCAAAGTTCTTATGCCTGGAAAGATGGCATTGGCCTCCTTCTTAGCATGGAGCAAGGCTACATCTGCTTGTCTTCACTGATTGTCGATGGGAAGTTATCCCATCTGATTTCCACCAGTGACTCCTCACTCTCACCTTTATGACCCAGTGACATCTCCCCAATGTTACTTGAAATCAAAGTTTCCAGCATTGTCCTCACTATCACCCCCCCCAATAAAATGACCAATCTGTATTATTTTTCTCAGTATCCCTGCTTAAAAATTCTTCAGTATTTTTTTTCACTTCCTTTGAGTTAGAGTCTTAGCTTGCTAACACACTCACGTGCCTTTGTCTACTTCCCCTCTCTTCCCAAGAAGTGTCCCCTTCACAGTCTAATCACCATCTGTCCCTCAAAAACCTGAGCCCCTCAGTGTTCTACAGAACTCCTGTGCTCATTCTCAGACCCAAACTAATCTCTCAGCACCACAGAAAGCTCAGGACCAATGATGACACCAAGAATCCCAAAACTTCTAGAGCCAACAAAAGGTTATGAGGTGCTGAGAAAATGGTTCAGTGGAAAAGAAAATACTTGTTGTGAACATGTGAAGACTCACATCTGAGTTCCCAGAATCCTCATAAACCCAGGCATGATAGCACAAGTCTGCTGGTCCGGTGCTTCTACACTATGATGGGAGGCAGAGAAAGGAAAGTTTTCGAGAGCGAACTGGCCATTAGCCAACATAATGCTGAGAACAGCAATGAGACCCTGTCTCAAATAAGGAGGAAGGCAAGGACCAATCCCTGAGGTTGTCCTCTGACTTCCACACATACACCTTACATGGACATATTTGTATTCACATGAACACATATGCATCACACACACACACATATACACATGCACACATAAAGTATTTCATTCCTGGAAAATATACATGCATTGTGTCATATAGTTGGAAATATAACAGAAGTCAAAATGTATAAACATGGCTTAGAGAAGTGAAGTATGCCTGTGAGCCTAGCACTCAAGAGGCATGGCCTCATGTGGCTCTGGCAGCCACCAAGGCAAGATCCTAATGAGATTTCTCAGGCTTGAAACAAGAAACCAGCTATGTATGTTACAGCCTATGTAGCAATGAATAGGCTTCTCCCTAAGTGTGTTACAAAAATTTGACAAGACCCTATTTCTTTCTCTCTTATCAGGGATTGTGGAGGTGAGAGGCAGGTAAGACATGTTATTGGCTCACAAACCAGATGGTCTGTTTCATTATCATTACACATAAAGCTGCAAACAAATGGAAGCAGGGTCTGGAGGTAGAAAAGAGATGGACTTTGGTGTGATCCAGGCTTTAGTGTAAATCCTGGCACTGCTACCCATTTACCATCTGTGTAACCTAAGAGCAGGTCATTTAACTCTACCAAGCATCAATATCTGTAATTGGATGGAATTCTTCCTCATGGATTGAGTACGCATTCTACTGTTCCTGTATTCAAGGCCAAACAGGAGGGTTCCTCCATGGTTCCTATCCCATGGTTAGTCACACGCATTGGGTAAAACTAATCCTGATATCAACATCACCAGTGGTGGCACCTTAGCCTCAAATTTGAAAACAAAATCAAAATGAATAAATGCTTTCTTGGGAAATTCAGCTCATGGGGACCATACTTTGAGGCAAACTGTGGAAACATGCGACACTGCAGACCTTAGAAAGAAATTTGAGTCTTCATCAAGTTGACTGAAGACGCTTGCTTGTGTCACAGAGGCTTCTGGGGAGAAAGTAGGATATAAGAAAGTATACAAACCTGCAAGTTTGTATGCAAGTTCCACAGACAAAGAACTGTCTACCCACTGAGCAGCCTGGAGAAACGGGAGTGGTTATAGGCCAGTGCAGTTTTAGGATGCTGTACTAGTTATGAAGCCCTTTAAGAAACATTACAGAACATTACTTGAAGAGGTCTTCATTGCTATCCTGAACTAGGAGGTACACCAGCCATGATGCTGTTGCAAGTTCACTTTATCTTTTTTAATAGCTGTCTTGGTTCCTTTGTCACTGCTGTTACATAATATTTGTCAACAGCAACATAAGAATGAAAGTGTTTCTTTTTTGCTTCCAGTTTCATGGTACAGCTCATCAGGGCTGGAAAGTCAGCATACCAGGACCATTAGGTGGTTGGTCACGTTGTGCCTATAGTCAATAAACAGAGAAGAGGAACAGGGTCTAGCTGATCCAGCTTTCTTTCTGACACCCCATTGGAATGGTGGCACCCATAGTCAGGGTTGATCTTCCTGCTTTGATACACCAATGCCTGAAATCCCCTCATAGACATGCAGATTTGTCTTCCGGCTAAGCCTAGACCCCATCAAGTTGACAATCTGTATTAACTAGTGTAGCAGCTCAAAACCATGTGTTTTTATCTCCCATTATCCTGGCTTTTACATATAAGGAATTTTCACCTCAAGGTCATATAGTCAAAAAAGTGACTTGAGGATTAGATCCTCCAGATCTGTCTGATTTTAACTGTTCTACTCCACTAGACTTGCTAGGCCTTAGAAGTCTGCATATGAAGTACGGCAAATAAAGGTCCAGTTAAACTTGCTTCTCATCAATAACTTGTGTATAAATATATCTGCACCTATTTCCAGGATAAGTATATCTCAACTAGTGTACCTTTAAATCTCTTTCTTAACTATCTTCCAGGCCAATTTATCTGAGAGTCTTGCATTTTATCTGACAATGCTCCTCAGGAGGCTCAGGTGATATGAACAGATGACAGGGAGCAGTATGTCAAAAACTCCTCACAAAACATTCCTTTCAGAAGTAGAAAGTCGTGTCTTTCTTATTGAAAGATTCTTAGAAACATAAAAGTAAGACTACCAGACTTACTTTTACAATTTTAGGAAACCACAGAACACTGAAAGCTATAGAGATTTTTAGAATGATTTTTCCCCTTGAATCTGAATTATATGTAGACACCTCAAGGGTGTCTAGAGGGGGAGATGATGATCCAAGCTGGCAGTGGGAATGCTCCATGGGCACATAGGCTGCCTGAGCAAATTAAAGTGCACCACACCCATCTTTCTCTGAATAGTCATACATCTCATTTGGAGGACTAAACTCACTGAAATATGCCTCTCAGATAGCCGCCATGTTGGTACTTTATCTATGGTATTTCATTCAACCTATTGGCATTGCTGTGAGGTAGATTGACAATCCTATTTATTGACTGACAGATCTGGATAACAAACTCAAGGCCACAATTCATAAGTAGGAGAAATGAATCTGACATGCATCCATTTATTTGTACCTTACAACTACTGTGTTGTATCTATGAAGTGTGATGACTGAGATTTTGTAGACAGGTAGTTGGGTTTTCCCATAAACACAGCTCATGTCACTCTCTCTGAAGTCATTCTACCTGAATGACTTTGCTGCCTCCTTATCTATACAAACTGTGACTCATCTCTTAAGCCCCGGGTCAGAACTGGTGATATTTATGAATCTTATCTGATGTTTTCAATGAGATTCAATGCCTCTACACTTTATCCCAAATCCTTCCCTAATTTGGCTTCAGATTTGACCTCTTACTGTAGGAATTGAGAATTTTCTTCCCTGTTGTATGCCAATTGCCTCTTGCTATTATTGGAGACATGGCAGATCACAGTGGTTATGAATATAAGTTATGAAGCCCTACTTCTAGTTCGCCATTAGCAGCTGTGAGGCATTGAAAAAAATTGGGCAATGTCTTCAAGCCTTAGTTTCCTTGATTTATAACTAAGACCATAACTCTTAACCAAAGAGGTTGAATAACTTAAAGTTCATAAGACACTGTCTTTTGCAATATAAGTCTCCAATATATATTATATTGTTAGTATTACCACTTATGATAGCAATCAGAATTTTAATTTTCAGTGGGTGCCAACCACAGAGATAAACTTACCCACACTATCTAATTTAATTCTTACTTACAATAACTTTGAAGATTAGTTGAACTAGCATTAGCTACTGAATCCCAGAGTGAACAGGCCATCACTGGCTGACTAGGCAAACAATTTACGTTCAATCCCAGCTCTCTACTCAGATTTCCTATTTACTGCAGCTAATTGAATGTGTTCCGAAGTATTAGCTGACTTGAATGTCATCACTTTCCTTATTAGCACAAAACATGAATGCCACCAAATCAAAATCTTTGTGAATACATATAAGATTTTGAATAGAAAGAGTTTAATGAGATAGTGATAATAAACCCAACTTACCTTTTACATTTTCAGACGTTTTCTTTTCTTTTCTATAGATATGTAGTGTGCATGCATGCATGTGTAGATACTCACAAGGATGTGGATGCACATGTGTTCACATGGTGTGAACATGTATCTGTATGTGTTTGAAGCCCTGAGTTGACAACAGGTTTTATAAGTTGACAAAGGGTAGGTTTCTCAACTTTTGTGGACATCAAAACCTAAACCTAAAAATTTGTGTAAGTTCTCCTATTCCACATTCTGACAGTTGTCAAGTGAAGGCATAGATGTCCGATTCAGTGGTATGACAGATTTTCTCTGACATTGTCATTGGTCTGTGAACTTGATTCAGAAGGCTCACTCTCATCTATATTCACAGCACCACTGATGAAATGATGATTCTTTATCAAACTTATAACTTCTTTGATGATCAACATTCAGTGATTCGCATACTTTGCTATTGAATAATGTTGATTTGCTGGGGTTTTGGCTATCTGAGTAAAAAAGATCATGCTAGAGCTATAAAAGTATGATTACATTGCTTCTGCAACTTCCTGAACTCAGATGGTTATAAACTGATGTAGGGCATTCCCCTTCTAACTATCTACTGCTGTTTGATTTCATAAAGCCACTAAAAACATCCTGCACTACTTTTATATACATCACCACTTTTATAGCTTTGGGGTTGTAATAAAAGACAGTTTGTTGGAAGCTAAGGATTTTGTCTTGTGTTGTTTGTGAATGTGTGGTTGTTTTTAGAGCAGGAAAAAAAAAAGCCAACCAGGAACAAGACATTTTTGTCTAGCCCCTCTACCTGCAAACTGTGCCCCATCCTTTCAGTCCACAGTCTTCTAGGATACCAGAGTGTTCTTTGGCCTGCTTGATAGTCAACGTTTCCCCTTTGCCATGATTGGAAAGCCTTAAGTACTTGGCCTGAAATATAAAAATGGCTAGTATCTGATATCATATCTTACCCACATAAAGAAAAATGACTAATTTGTTCTTCTTGTTCTCCAAAACTTATGTCAAGTATAATGTGTTTTCTCTGCTACTTTAATAAGTTCCACTGCCTTGCTTCTGTAATTCATTGTCACTTATAAATAAAAACTCAGCTTTCTTTGATTTAGTTTTCTACAATACTGGGTATTGAGCCTAAAGGTGTTGTCATTGCTGGTGTTGTACCTGCTCAGTGGTAGAATGCCTCACTCTAGCACTGAGCTGTGTCCCTAGCCTCTTTAAAGTTTAGCTTGAGACCAGGCCTTGCTAAATTGCCTAGGCTGGCTTTGAACTCACTTTGAATCCCAAGCTGCCCTTGGACTTATGTTCCCCTTGCCTTAACTTCATTTGAATAACTTGGGCTATCGGATTATATCATCATCCCTGGATTTAAAAAGAAAACAAAACAGCACAGAAACATCTCAAATCATCTTTCTAGCCACCTTCTAACTAGTGACTAGCACTCCTTTGAACACAGCCATAGTCTTCCAAGTCATTAAGTTCTGCCTGTTGACTTCAATCTTCCCTCACATGATTTTTGAAATTGAAATCTACACTTCCCTTAGATTAGGAAATGAATATGTTCTTTATTCTTCAGTGCACCTGTGGTATACATTGTGTGATATTTTATAAAAGAAAAAGACACTGTGAGGGAACTGATCAAACACTACAGGAGTTAAGTGACTTGGACAGAGCCACATGCAAGTTCTGACAGATTATTTGGGGCCCACTCCAGTTTGCTCTCCAGGAACAGTGGAAGGAAGAAGGGACTGGATGGCTGGCCGGCAGGCTGGCTGGCTGGATGCATGCACTCATACATGAGTGCCTGTAATCACAGGTAAATGTCTCTCAAATTTTGACTCAAGGAATAGAGACAAATTCCCCCAGTAGGAAGAAAATTAACAAAATCCTATTACCATAGGTAAATGACAACTCTATCTAGCTGGGATAGATAGAAACTCCTCTCTGGTTCCAAACACACTTAGTAAATGATCACCCACTAAACCTTGTCAGAGTACCCAAGAAAGTTCTAAGGGAAAAATAACATTATTTGATTCCTAGACAACAACAAAACTTACATATCTAAAGTTAAACATATTTTTTATTTTATTTCATTTATTTGTTTACTATATGTACCTGCATGCATATGTACACTTATGTACATGCTATAGACATATGGAATTGATATGACAATTTGAAACAGTAGGTTCTCTCTTTCAATTATTGAAAGCTAAACTCAAGTCATCAGACTTGGTGAAAGCAATTTTAGCCCTTCAGCCATGATCTCTCTGTCCCTAAAGTTAGATTTTTAATCAAGGCCTTGGGCCCCGCTAGTAATGTCCTAGTGCAAAGTAAGTTTTTCCTCTTCTGTCTCCCTCCCTTTCCAACCCTAAAATCATTTCCTTAACATGATAAGCTCCAAAGACTGATTAGCCACTAATGTACACAACACCATCTGAGCTCAGGAAAATACCAGCTAGGTGTTTCTCACAGGAAGTTACCTGGCAAGGGTAACTTTTCTGCAGGAACCCTGCTAGAAAATATCCAGTGACAATGCTGAAATCCACAGCAGGAAACATGTTTGGACAATTCTGCATTCTAGAAAGTTCCTTATCTAGGTTTTATTCCGTTGTCTAATAAGTTTACACAAAGTTTAGGACGTTGTCTAATTGCTACAATTAGCATTAGCTGACGATGGTTGTTACAACTGACACCACACCACACACTAAATACGTGGCAGAGACAGGCTCTTGTTCAGTCTAGGCTAAAAATGAAAGAAAGGAGCATATCATTCTATGTCACATCTCCCCACATTAAGTCATAAATCTTATTGAACAATTTGAATATCAGTTGATAATCATCCTTACAGTAATTTGGAAAGCATTCCTTTCTTTCCCCATAAGTACCACCCCAAGCAGGTGTAATAACACTCTCCAATTATTGCCTATAGGCCATTATGGGGTTCTTCACACCCACATCACCCCCAGCCTTTGGCTACATATTTCTCTTTTAAGTCCCTTAGCTGTAAACAAAATAGTTACATGAACTCAGCCCTTGACTGTATCCCAGTGATTCTCATAGATCACACTGCAGGGTACATGAACTAGGACCAAAATCATATTCGTAATTCCCAGCACTAGAGTATCAGTAAAGTCATTAAAAGGCTAGAAATCTGAAACCCTACTCCTCTGGTGGGTAAAACTCCATCTCCAAAATATTCAATGACTAAATGCAATACTTGAGGCTCCTGGACCCAAACATGTGAGGTTCCTATACCCATGATGTGTACAGGATTCATATAAGCTCATCTGTCTCTTACTAGTCTAAAAGTCCCCTGAATGGTCCATGTATTGGAGTGTTTTATACTGTTAATAATACAGTACCATAGCATATGTTTTAAAGAAAGAGGTTTCTTATGCCTCATATATGTAGAAATCACATATGGTGGTTGCCCTCTTGCTTGTAGAGACCTGGGTATCATGTAAAGAGAGACAGGATCTCTCTCTTTCTCTTTCTCCTTCCCTCCTTTCCCCATCTCATTGACTCCATGTTTCCCTGCCTCTTTATATATAATATACCCTCTTTCTATCTCACAATGGAAATTAAACTCCAGAATAAAATTTAAGAGGGAAAAAATCATATTCAAACCACAGCACAAAAGGTTTCAGACACATCAGTACTGTCTGGAATGGATCCAATTTTGGGTCCATGTCAAACCTAAACCACACATGTCAATCACCAGTGTTCATATATGAGAGGACTGTACCTTTAATGGGAAAATGTAATACTTAACCTCACAATTGTCTTCTTGTATCCTGTATATGGGATGCATAAATAGTGCTTTACAGGAGATTAAAATAAGACAAAGGCTGGAGAACCATCTGTATGTTCTTACCTAGTAATGATATTAGGAGTCCAAGTGATTCATCCCTCCAGTGGACTGTCCTCCCTCCGGCTCTGAGATCAGTTATGTAGTACCAAGATGAATAAAGGGCATCCCAGAAGATATGATCAGAGAAGACTGTAAAAGCACTTACTTTCACCTGTTCCACCCATTTAAAAAAATACTTGGCATCCTGAGACTGACAAAGAGAAGAAAGGAGTAGAAGATGCTAGGAAAACCAGACTCGGGATTTCTCATGCTTCTGTCACCCCACCACATTACCCTCGGCAAGTTCTGTAATACTCCCAGAAGGCATACTGGTTTCTTCTTGTCATGTGACACTGGGAAAAGAAAGAAGCATCTTGGAGGTAGTATTTTATTAAATATTTAAAATCAACATGAAGTAAATAAGGAAGTCATAACACTGTAGTTCAGAACATGAACTCTGCAACCAGACAGATCTGGGCTGTGATTTTTAGCTTACCCAATTTCTATTTCTATGACCTTGGGTAACTCACCTGTCTTTTATTCTTCCCTAACTTCATGTGAACTAAGAATTATAACACTGCCTCCACAGAGCAAGGTGTCAGTGAGAAGAATTGAATGCATAGAAGCCTGAAGAGCTAACTATTATTGAGTGTAGAAAAACAGCAATCTGCCTACACGATGAGGCTCCTTCCTCAGGCTTCCCTAGGAGCCAACATCTCTCTCTGTCTATAGCTGTAATACTAGTTTCATCCATAGGCACCTACTAAGTACTAGACACTCAACAATACACCTCTAAATCCAGAATCCCACCCCCAACAAATGCCCTTCTCATCTATTAAAATGCAGGCTTTATTTGTTTCACATTTCCTCCAAAGTATTAAGCATATGGCATTTCATCTGCTCCCATAACATCTAAAACACATGCAGATGTTTCTACCTCCAAAATGTTAGACTTTGCGTCAAAGGACATGATTGTGAATTCTGCCTCCTCTTGCTAAGGCTAATACTTAACCTCACAATTGTCTTCTTGTATCCTGTACATGGGATGCATAAATAGTGCTTTACAGGAGATTAAAATAAGACAAAGGCTGGAGAACCATCTGTATGCTCTTACCTAGTAATGATATTAGGAGTCCGAATGATTCATCCCTCCAGTGGACTGTCCTGGTCCAGCTCTGTGTTCTGTTATCAATGGAACAGTAGTGACACAGATGTTAATGACAGTGGTCACGATAATGGCAGTAACTAGCATGGTGAGATAAGGGCACATGTACTTCACAAGTTCATTAGGAAGAACATTCTCTGTGTTAGGTAATAATGACTGGAACAGTGAAACCGCAGCATTGTGATTAGTCTTAGTACTTCTTATTGGGAAACCATGGAGCTGTTAAGTGGCTCAAATCCACCCAGACTGCCCATCAAGACAGTTTGCAACACCTTTCAATGAAATAACCACTTATACGCCTGGGATCTGTTAGTCTTCAGTCTATTTCTGGCCTGACTTCAGGATGAAATACCCACATGCTTACTGAACCACATCTGAGAAACTTGGTCATCTGCACATTCATCAACAGCTGTCAGCACAGGACCAGGCAGCTTCAAGGAACTTGGAGCACCTGGACCAAGCCAGGTGACTTCGGGAGTCTGACTTAGCTCTGGCGAATCTGATGACTGCTTCATGAACAGCCAGCAAACAGCTGCTGCAGGTGAGCACTGTGGAAGATGGCACAGGAGAGCAGCAGGCAAATCTGGAGGCTGCTTCCAGATTTTTGGGCTTGGAAAGGCCCTTCCTTTCCAAGCCCAAAATAAACAGCGAGTCTCAGATGATCATGGTGGAGGAACAGAAGAGAGAGAGAAAGTTTGTTTCATGAACAGGAACATTATAAATCTTGGGCAATGGGAAGGGTTTTGGGGATAGAAGTGCAAGGGATACTCCATTTACATGCAGCAGCATGGTCCTATCTTAAGAAGGTCCTATCTTAAACAGTACATAATTATTGGGAGAAAACTCCAGGTATGGTTAAAGGTATGGAAAAAGTTCATTGGCTGAAAGCTTAAGGCACTTAAGATATCTCATTAGCATGGGGAGGTATTTCCAGGAAACCCAGGTGCTCACTGAAATCAGGAGAAGGGTTGGACCTGTAATCTCCCTGAGGGTTATGTGACAATCCTCAAATAGAGGGTGTGGTCCAGCAGTCCAGGATCCCAGGTAGAGAAGGGTAGACCCTGCTGACAAAGGGTCACTTTGCACCGAACTCAGGGGTTTTCTGGTAATACCAGACTTCGACCTTAGCAGCACAGTTTCCCAACAACAGCATGATCATCTCTGGCAATGTGAAGAGGCAACAGCAGACAGAACAGAAGCAAACTTAAATGTGCCTAGATGTCATTAGAATCTAGAAGGGACAGAAGGACCTAAGGAACACTCTAGTTA
This sequence comes from Lophiomys imhausi, assembly GCA_907164525.1. Lineage (NCBI taxonomy): Eukaryota > Metazoa > Chordata > Mammalia > Rodentia > Muridae > Lophiomys > Lophiomys imhausi. The sequence continues at coordinate 1,209,408 of CAJQZJ010033967.1, read as the reverse complement.
AAACTCTATATTATCATGAGGCTATTGAGACTGAGTGGCTGCACAACTTCCTATATTTTTCCAGAAAAAAAAATGAGGAGGGGAAAACATAATAAAGTAAATCTTCCAGATCTCCAAAATAATGCTCTGGGTCTCAAATGACTTTCTGGCAGGCATAAGTCACCTTCACCATGCTATTTTCATATAAAGTGTCTCTGTGAGTCAGTGAGGTAATTTGCTTGGGCAGTCAGATGAGCTTTAGATAGTAATTCCACCTTTGTCAATTCCTACTTTGGTGGCATACCCATAGGCAAGTAGAGACTCAACATTTTCACAACTGAATGCTTTGATCAGATGGAAATTCATTGTTCCACAAAATAGTATTATCTATGTTCTTATTTGATTAATAATTTCTATTCAAGGCCTTTTTGGCTAGCTAAAAATCAATTAGGGGATTTATTGAAAGTTTCCTGGGTGTCCATGAAGTTGCTGTAGCTGCTAAACCCCAGAACCTGATGAGGGCGAGAGCCATGGAGACTCTAAAGCAGCCCTCAGTCAGAGAAGGAGCTCATAGAACTTAAGTTTATCTAGTTCAGGAGCCACTGGATATAAAGTATAAACTGAACAGTAATTAAAATATAATTTAAGGAGACTAATTGAAATGGAATAAGGGTTTTTATTTTGGGCTTGATGAGATTTTAAAAGCAATTTAAACTCAGTTCCAATGCTTACTGACCAAGAAACATCGTTCCTTTACAGATAAGTGGGCTGACGAACCCTCTCTCTGCTGACATACTTAACTACCTCTTCTGTACTGTTAGGATCTATGTCTCCATACAGCAGTGCTTTAATTTTTAGGGGAAAGAATTTGATGAGCCGGATTAAGATTCTGTAATGATCAGCTATGATTAGGAAGGATCAGATCATTTAATGTAAGCCAAGCCTGGCCTCTGGCTGGGGAGGGCTGCAATTTAATAAATGAGTTTTCCCATGCAGAGGTATGGGAGTCCCAGACTCCAGACTCATCAAAGGTAGTGTGCCTGTATAATGTCTCCAGGAACCTTCTTGTTCATCCTACATGATGTTTACAGTAGTCTGAGACCCTAAAATATATAGTAGGGAAAGAGAAAACAGTGCATGAGATGGCAGGAATCATTGAGCTCAGGGACTGAGAATATTTGAGAATATTTCCCTCTGTCTTGTCTGTTACATGTGAAGCCTTTCATAATCTTTTTTAATTTAATTTAAGAAAGGTACTTTTATTTATTTCATTATTGTTCACTTAAGACAGCATTCATGAAACATTCCAATATAGGTTATTCTTCTTTAAGAAGTCCCAAAGACAACTGAACAAGAGAAAAAACAAGAAAAAAAAAAAAACTCAAACACTTTTCTATCTCCTTATCTCATGATGTGACCCAATGTATCTGAAGCTTGGTGGCCAAAAGGAGGGTTGATTTCAAATCTAAAGACGGCTTTGAATTCATGGTGTGCCTTTCAGAAGGCAAATTCAAAAGAGGGACAGGGAAGTCACAGGAGGCTACATTCAGAAGCTTTTGTAGAATCTATGAAAAGAGACTATGCAAATAACAAAGAAATTGAACACATAAAACTAATTATTGGAGTCATTTTTAATTAACCTGCCAAGATAAATAATCCCAGGAACATTTGTTCGTTGTAGCAGTTTTATCTCAAGGAGCAAATAACCATTGGTTTTTGTACTCATTGGGTCTGTATTGACTGAGCATCAGCAAATCCTTATATTGAGTGGTTTTGTTGGTAAGGTGGCTGAGAGATTTAGCTTCTCCCACATCTTCCAGTTTCTCCTTCATTGTCTTAAGTTCTTCACAAAATATTTTGGTATCCTCTACTCCATCTGCCTGTACAGCGATATTGCTCATTGCAGATCCATTCATGCTCTGGCCCAAAACACCCTCAGCCCCTGAGCTACAGCGCATCCACCTGTCTGGGCAGCAGACAACGAACAGCCCCGCGTGGATACACCCACCTGACAGCTTTTGAAGGCCCTGGATTCTCAGTCTCGCCTAAGCATTAGAATCGCCTGTGGAGCTTTTAAAGAGAACCACTCCAGCTGCACTGCAGACCGGTTAAACCAGCATGTCGGAGGATGGGACTAGCGCCAGTAATCTTTAAAGCTCCCTGGATGGCTGCAAAGATTACTTGAGTGGCAAGTTCGTGGACAGCGGCATGGGCACAACTCAGAGCTCGTTAGGAATTCAGAATCACAACCCCACACCCAGACCTCCTGAGCAAGAGCTTATTCTTCCCTGGGACATCCCACGTGACTCATCGGTACACCAAAAATTAGAAAGAATGACTGAACCAGTGGCCCTCAAGCTTGAGCGTCCATCACAAGCCCTGGTCATCTTGAGATGATGCGAATAGCTGCACCTATGCCCAGAGTTCTTGATTCATCACACCCAGGGTGAGACTTAAGAATCAGAATTTCTAATACGGTGGCATGCGGCTGGTGACCCCAGGTGAAGCCCACATTTCAGACATCGTGTTAATTCCTATAAACCTTACTATTTCATGTGTTATATTTTATTCAATAATTAATGAATTATTCAACTTATTCAGTAATATTTATAGATTATAGTAGCATTTTGGGGACAGTGAGGATATTAAAAAGGGAGACACAATCCATGATCTAATGAAAATTCAACAATAAACAAGAAAGGAACACACTAAAATATAAAGCAGAGCTCATGTTAAGTGTTGGTGAGTATCAGCATACTGAGAAACCAAAGAGAGGGTGACTAGAGGTATCATTTTAGGTCAAGTAGTTTGGTATATATTCTCAGAATGACAAGCAGTTGAGAAAAGGGCTTGATGGATGATGCATCAGGACAGGAGAGATGAGAGTTTATGAAAAAAAAAAAAAAGAAAAGAAAAGAAAATCTAAGTGCCCCAAGTCAAACTAACATTCGAAATTCCAAACCCGGTGGAAAGGCCAATGAACAGAACTATCTTCATTCAACTTTTAGACACACAGCCTTCTGTATGTGCAGTTTGGAGGAAATTTCACTTTTTATCTCCTATCCCATTTACTCATCAAGTTTCCTTTGTATGATTCTTTGGAAGATTAAATTTTCATCAATAAAGTACTTCATGCTCTGTGCACTCCAAAGTTATGCTTGCTTGCTCAACCCAGATCTCCAAGGGGGAAAGCAAACAAGCTTGCCAACAGTAGGTGAGCCATCCATCTTTACTGAAGCTGGTAATAGAGACATAAGAAGGATGAGATGTTTTCTCTGTTCTCAGGAAAAAAACTCAGCCACACAGGAAGAAAACTCAGCAGGAGGGAAATGAAGAAAAACCGAGACACACAGAGAGCAATGTTGGATGTGAATTGTGGGATAGACAACAGGGGCATACCCCAAGGACTAAGGCAGATCTTGAAAGAGACAGAACCAGCTAGACTTTAAAAAAGGGAAGGAGCTATAAGAAGAGAACCTTATACATCTGCCTCCATGATTTATTAAAGAGCTAGATACTTAAGTCTAAAGAAGATAGGAGCAGACAAATTTTAAACACTTTGTCATTCAGATTTACAAACCTTATCAATTATACAACAATTTTTTACTCTTCGTTTATCTCCTTTATCTCTTCCATGGACTGAATTGCATTTCTTCACAATTGCTCTAACACCCAGAGTGACTGAATTTGAAGAAACACCTCTTAGGAGGTCATTGAGTTTAAGCTAAGTAAAAAGAGTATGGTACGTGTCCCTGATTTAAAGGGACATATAGATTTATAAGAAGAGGTAGAGAAATGAGAGAGCTCCTAGGTAAACCAGGAGCACCCAGTAAGAAGGTGGCAAGCTATATGCCAGAAAGAGAGCCACTTTACCCTTCCAAGCATCAGTTTTCAAAGTGACAGCGTCAAAAATGATGGGAAAAGAAATTTCTCTTTAACAGCCCACACTATAGTAATGGTATAGTTGCTCAAACGAAGGTAAATCTCTTCCAGAAGTAGAGATGGAAAATTAATAGCCAGTTAGAATAAGCATCAATATTATAATACACTATTTTCATGTATTTATTTTGTGGTTGGATGAGTGGGTGTGTGGAGTATGTGTACAAGTGCTATGTCTCATGTGTAATCAGAGGATAGCACAAATGAGTTGGTTCTCTTCTACCAACACCTGCATCCCAGGGATTGAAGTTAAGTCCTCAGGCTCGACAGCAGGTGTCCTAAACACACTGGTTCCTCTCCACTGGGTAAATATTAGGTTTTTTTTTTTTTCAACATTTATTTTTTTCTTCAAGTTACATCTCAATCACAGTCCCCTCCCCCAGCCCTCCCAGTCCCACCCTCCTACCCTCTTCCCCCTCACCCTCCTATCCGCTTTTTTTTTTAATCTAAGGTGTTTCTTTTTACCCCAACAGCTCCCCCTTTTAGCCCATTAAAAGGCTCTTTTTCTTGTAACAATAAGCACAATACAAAAACAACAAGAACAACAATTATGAAAATAATAAGGTATAACATACATTTCCAACGTCCAGTCCATATGCATTTAGTTTTAAACGCTCCTAAGCAGTCATTTTTTTTGGGGTTTGGGGTTCAGGCAGATCTACATTTGAACATCTTTACGAATTGCATAGGAGATTTTCAGCCAACATGCCCTTTCCTCTTCACTTGCCCAGAGGTAAATAACAGCTGCCATTGTCTTCCATTAGGAATCCACTACTTGCGGGACTATAAATGAGATAGTCTTGCCTATTTCTGGGACATTTTTAAGTTCTGCCTTATGGGTCCTGTGACTGATAAGGGTAAGGATGGAACCTCGGAGTCCCACAGCCTAGGATCAGATTGATATCTCTCTTCTTGATGTGAGTCCTTTCTGTTACTTCTTATATGTGGAACGCCAAAGGCTATTCAACAATCCTATTTTCTTTCCTTTGCCCTTAATTATCTGTGATAACAAGAGGCAAATCTTTGGTTAACAGCTGTTCATGATTGCATAATGAAAAAATATATATTTAGAGAGATAAGGAAAAACCTAGTGAACAGCCAGGAGTCAAGAATCTGTGATTATGCTTGCAACGCCAGCCCGTGGTTTGTTTCTCCCTCCCTCACCCTACCTCCCTTCCTTGCTTCCTAGCTCCTTCTCTCCCTCCCTTTTCCCCTTTGTCTTATCTTGTTTCTCCCTTTTTTACTTCCTATTCCTTTCAGAGATAAATAAGTTGTTATAGAAGGTTATTTCGATCTAAATGTATAAGGATTTGACCCTGAAGAAATATCCTCCCCCATGCCCAAACTCCAACTCCAGTTCCCTGACTGAGCACATCAGTTCCACAGGTGGAAGTCAGTGCATTTCCAGATGCCCCAGGGACAGCAAAGATACAGATGACAAATTAACACCCAGAGGCCAAGCAAAAAACCTTCACCAGGGTGAACATTTGAAGCATCTGTAAATGGCTTCTATGTTGTCTACATCTGAACATTTGCTCATGAGGCTAATTCCTGCAGTTACGTCTGTTTCGAAGACACATCTGTGGATTCCTGGTGTAAGCAGCAGTTGACATTCAAGTATAGCCACCGAAGATGCCAGATGTAAACTCCTGACAGTCTTTGGTACATTCAAATAGCAGATGTTTGGGGCATCCTATGTCACATCCTCTTGACCTACCTCTGGTCTCAATCACAGTTGAGGTAATCAAATTTATTTTCTTTGAAAGCTTTCCCCATAAACACCCAGAATAGCATAGCACCTAGCACAAAAGCTTGGTTCTACTCAAGTGTTTACCTTCCTGCTCTGATCCCTCCCCTCTCCTCCCCTCCCCTCCCTGCTCCTCTCTGTCTCTCTTCTTTTCTCTTTTGTCTCCCTCCACACTCCTTTCTCCTTTCCTTCTTCCTTCTTCCCCTTTCCCTCAATCCTTCTCTTTATCTTCCTTCTTTTGTCCTTATTTCTTCTCACTTCATCTCTTTCTATTGTGTGAACTCTTCCTAGGAAGACAACAAACAAATATCTGTTTACTCTAGATGGGGCACCAACAAAGAAACAATTCCACTCAAGTATAACTTGATGGACCAGTGAGGGTTACTTGCAGGAGCATGGATAAATGGCTAGTCACAGGAGCACAGAAATAGGATCAGTGACAGTGCTGAAGAAACTAACTCCAGAAACTGTTAACTGCTTAGATATCCTCCTGAAGGGATGGAGCTCATAATCCCTCTCCTCCTGTGGCAAAATGCTAATCCATCTATCTAATCTTGTGAGAGGGTCTCATGCCTACAATCATAGCTGATGAGAGTCCACTGGCCAGGTTGTGCTGGCAGGATAGTATTTCACATTAGGCTTCCTATTGCTATGGGTCAGCAAATGGTCACATGGATACTGATGTCAACAGAGATATAGATGATATGTATGTGCTTTTGTGGAGAAGCAGCATCTTAAATTTCATAAATTGGGGTATCTGGGGACCTGTATTAGAACTACCTGATCACATTGTACATTTGAAATAACATCTTCTGCTTACTCATATGAGCACTAGAGTATTTGTGGATGGAGAAAACTATGAGCCTATGAAACCTATCAACATCTTCCCTAAATCACCTTTCATTCTGGATAATTGATGGTTGGCCTAATATGAACTGGAGTACGCAAGACTCTTCAAAAACAGGGTGGGGATCTCTTCCCATGTTCATTGTCAAACATCAAGAGTCATTCATTCAATCAACATGGAAAACAAAGTTACTCTAAATGAATGTATGTTCATTTTGGTATTAAACACTCTCACTGCCAGAAAGAATAAATTCTTGAAAATATCCTACTGCCACACAAAGAAAGTCATTCCTGAGGGAAAAGAGTAACAGCCCTAATATAATCACTTTTCATTTGCACTTATGCAAGAAGTTGCCAAATGTTTACATCCACCCATTCAATCAAGAAGTTGTTTTTTTCTGCAATAATTTAAATATATGATTTTATATAGCTCTACTAGCCACCTTGTAACACAGGTCAAGACACTGAGACTCTACTAGTGATATCCTCAGTTTTGAGTACACATTTAGCTGTTGAGATGGGATACATTTTTCACATGAATCTGAATTTGAATTTGAAATCAAAATTCTTAATTTTGCAGCATACACATAGACATAAGCCGACTCAAAAACATACATATCCATACACACACACACACACACACACACACACACAATGCACTTTAAAATAAAAACAAATAAATAAAATAAATATTGACACTTTAGAAAAAAAGTTTGTTTTAACCCTGCCTCCCTGCCAATTATTCAACTAGTGATTTTTCTATTCAGTCATTGACCATTTGAATCCAAGAACATTCAATTTGAGCAACACTCAGGTTACTCAATATGTAACTTCTATTTATTATAAAAAATTTTTAGCAGCCCTGACATTTGGTAGTGTCCATCAGCATTAAGATGTGCTCATTCTTATGCTTGAGTTCTGACTAGTTTTTTTTTTTCCTTATTATGCCTGTGGCCACACCTTCTGCTGGACATTGTTTAGTGGGTTTTCTTTGTAAATAGCACCATTTTTGAAGTGACTTCTTGTTCCCAATACAGCTTTGCCTGCTTTGGACTCAGCAAAGGTAAAATTTCAGAATAGGATATGGAGGCTGCAGCATCCCCTCTCTAAACTGGTTAAACTTCTGTTCTTGTAAATCATCCTTTGCAGTGCAGGTTTATAGAAACCTGCCTGTTTACTGCATCACTGTGGAGAAAATGCCTAACATCATACAAAGGTGATTCAAAAATTAAAAGAGAAGGGAAGTCCCATTTCCTTCCCCTTATTTTTTTTTTTGCTTTGTAAGTTTTCCTACACATACACATTCTATATTGAGCATATTTCTCCATGCTACCCCATTTGCTTACCCTCCTCCCTCCTTATAACTCCCTTTGTTCCCCTGGCCTGTGTGAATCCTACTAGAGGGAGTGTAAACTAGCCAAGCTTCTGTGAAATTTAGCACAAAGGCTTCTCAAAAACACTGAAACTGCATTTACTATATGGCCCAGTTATACAAAGTATTTAAAAATAATATTTATCCCTAAAAATTCTAGGCATTTATGTCATGTATATATTGATCACACCTATATGTCTCCTCCTACCTCTACCTCCTTCTAACTCTTCCCCTAAAGTCCCTTACCCTATCTTCCTCTCAGTTTCATATCCTGGTAACATTCCAGTTCTAATCACCTTCACAGCCCCATAAGTTGGGCAACTCTGGCACCTTCAATTCCTTTGTATGGAACTACAAATAAAAATTTAAAAAGACTGAGAGGGTTGAGGGATGAAGGGAGAAAGGGGGCACCGGGAAAGGGACAGGGGACAGAAAGAGGAGAGAGAGAAAGGAGGGAGGGTCAAGTGGAGAAAGAGAGGAGGGGAGGCAAGGAGAGGGGAGGGGAGGGACTTGTTTTCTAGTGAAGTCACCGATTTAAGGAACTGATGATCTGGTCTCCATGATTTCATGATGAAGAAAAAGATGTCTGAAGCTAAGAAGCACATCATATCCTTGTATTCCAGATCATTACAAGATGGCTTTGCTCAAGAAATGAGGTACTGTATATATGCAAATGGACCTAAAAAAAAAAGCCACAAGTCTTCAATAAATGCTATTTCCTGTACTGTGGCTAATATGTATGGAACACTGTTATTTATAGTGCTAACCCTTACTTTCTTGGCTGTAGGATTCTTGGTCTCTATTTAAAATAGCACACATATACATACAGCCTGTTTGCCCACTAATACATTGTGATAGCTTCAGAGTATATCCCCACCAATGGACATTGCTTTTTAATTATTCAGAAATATGACAAACTCATCATAATTTCCCAGGCCGGAGTTATCCTGGAACTCTAGCAACAGTTCAGACATTTACTCCAAAGCCACAGCCACTTGCCAAAGAATTACAGGTCCCCAGTAAGCCCCAACAAGGGTAAACCCACCCCACAGGGATATGTCCCTCTTTCTGTTACATGCTAAGAAGACAGATTTTCCATCGTTCTTATGGGGCCAGGGAAATCCTCCAACACATAGAGACTCACATATTAGCACTACATATCCATAGTGTAAAATAATCCAACTGTTTAAGAACCAGACTGAAAAGGGGGGATCTCAAAGTGTTTACTGATCTGCTACATTGTCATCAAAAGAGACAACCCCATTTGCCCACTGCCTTCAACCAGTGTGAGCTCAGGTCATACAATTATTGGAGCCCATGTTACATCTTGAATCACATGAATCTTTCAGCATTGTGAAAGGGGGAAAAGGTGTCTTTAGGAGGTGGAATCGAGTGAAAAATATTCACTTTACTGAAAGGCATGTCCATAAAGGACTCTGGGATCCTGAAGCCTTCCTCATTCTTTTGTTCCCTGGCTTGGAGGTGAGTGGGTTTGCTATAGACATACAGTACTGTCTCCTGACAGGAGCTACTCAATCATGGACTGGAACTGAAGCCTCTAAAATATTAGATAGAATAAATGTTTTGTCTTTTTAAGTTGATTATCTCAGGTATTTCTTACAGTTAGAGACATTTTACCAACATAAACCCTAAGCCTTCCTCTGGACTGTCTTTATTAGTATCAATTCTCTCTGTTCTGAGTATTTATTCTCCATTCAGCTCTGGAAATAAGTAACACCAGAAAAGCCATACACTATCCCCTAACATGAGACACAAAATAGAATCCCAAAATGGCACAGCTTACTGTGGGAGGTGTCTGGCCACCAGTCATACCCTCCTCTGATAACTGCTTCACCACAGGCTATAAGGCAGGTTCTATTCACTTCCTGAATACACAGTTAAAGAAATAGCCCTGGAAACATTTATGAGTTTTGTTCTAATAAGGCCAGAGTGGTCCAAGCTGCAGCCATCACATCATCTAAGTAAACAGAAGTGATCACAAAGGAGAGCCCCCAATGGAGATGGTCAAATCAAAGATTCTTGGTAAGATTTGCCAATATGTAATGTCTGTGGTTAGTCCAAAAAATAACTTAGGGATTGAGAATGGAAGAGTGGGGACAAAGCCCAGCAGAAAGGCATGGAAAAAAAAGGCATGACAGTGGAAAACTTATGCCATTCCTCTACCTGCAGGTTGGTCATCATGGCTGGAGAAGGAGACAAGGAGATGAAGGAAGAAGGAAGGAGGAAGGATGGAAGGGATGGATCCATCCTTGAAGGCATGGATGAGGCATTGGGCTGGAGTAGATCCAATTGATAAGGGGCCGCTATCATCAGTTTACCTCAAAGTGGCTCTTCCTCTCTGCCACATCACATAGCCTATGCAAATGGCCACAGAGGGCTAGAAATGCAAGAAGAGCCATGCAGGCTTGAAAGGGACCCTGACCAATTGCACTATTTTAAATGCTCTAAACTTGAACTATACAAGAGAACTTCAACACCCTCTTGTTTTAATGCTGAAGAAGTTGAACATGCCTGGCAAATGGGCAAGAGGAAGAAATTTCTCTGCAGAGCCAGGATGTCTTGGCACCTTGTGGTCATGGGGACATGATGAGAAGAAAAAAGTCTGAACAAGAGAAAGTAGCTCAGAAGTCAGCTCACTGGCCACCAGTGGAGCCTGAACATTGAAGAGTTTAGCCCTTAGCTCACACTCTCAGACTGGATGAAAACTGTAACTCCTGTCATAATCAATAAAAGGGGGAGGCCACTGGGCCTTCACAGACCAATGTCACACATAGATGCTTTCCATAAATGGAAGCTCTTCACACACTGTGCCTCTAATGCTCTCTAAGTGAGCGTGAAAGAGAGACCTGACAGTTCTGGGTCATAGGCAGCATCCCTGAGGGTAGACATAGGGAGTGTGACCTGAGAAGGCTGTGGGAAGAGGTGGGGACCTGCATCCTTGCATAGGGCTGAGGAAAGAATGACAAAATCCAAGATAGCTAAAGAAAAGAAGGGCATTCTTTCTGTCGACAGGAAAAAAAAATAGGAAAGTGAGCCGGGGGCCTAGCCTGCCACAAGAAGGATCTGCTATGGCAGAGATATCCCCAGAGGAAGTGGGGATTTTTACAAACTGAGATTCAGGAAAGAGGGATAAGACTTGGGACAAGGTGTAGAGGCAGAACTGTCACCAAGCCTCTCTAAGGAAATGTAGAAGGTTCAGGAAGTGGGACTATGGGAAGAACAGTTCCATCATCCGTCAATCACTCAGTGCACTGCTCTTCAATATCAGAACTCAGTGCACCTAAAGTGAGCCTTATGCCTTGGTCCAGCTCCTGTTGGGAATCCTATTCTCATGCCTTCTCCACTGAACATCCCAGCACCAACGGAGCTAGTGATGAGCTCCCATAAGACTGAACACTGCAAAAGCATTTGCACTCAGGAGGACAAAAGCATCCTCTGTACTCCATTGACTTGACCATGGGCTGATGTAGAGTCAGAGACAAAGAGCTATGATGGGAAAATCGCATCCACATAAGGCTTTGCTCACACTGTCTCTGTCCCCTGAGGTTCTACCAGCACAATGTACCAATGATGCTCTAGATGTAACCAGATCTTCTTATGGTCTAACAGATATGATCCATATCCTATCTGGGTCACCAACTTGGCACCCATCCATACCATTGGGGAGACTTCCCAGGTCATTGTCCAAAATAAGTAATCCTCCTTCCTTCTTCTCTCTTTCACCCCACCAGACTCTGTAGGAACTCCTCAAATCCTCACATTATGCCCAAAGATGGCCTTTCCAAATCTAATGAATCAGCTTTGCCATTTTTGGCTCCCTGTTCAAGCATTGTTTGTCACCCTGCTTTTCAGACCTGACAATCAGTTAAGAGCTTGTCACTTCTGGATGCTTTTCCTTATCAGTGATAGAAATACTGTTCTGGAAGGCATAACAGAGGCGAGACTCACATTCCATGGCATCATTATTAGAGATCAACCCCAGCGTGCATTCAGGGAATTGTCCCCATAAGAAGTCAGTTTATGAAGCACCAAAGCACATGGGATCTGGAAAGTAGGGACCTGGCACAGGCACTAAAGCAATGCAACTTGTAAGTAAAACCTTGTGGGCAGAAGAAGGGTCAGTGGAGGAGATAAAAGAGGAAAGTTCTAAGTCCCACCTTTTGCTAACTATTAGCAGGTTTTGTAGGGATCTAACAAAGGGTTACATACTCTATGTCCAGCCTGGTGTGTGTGCTGTACAGATGTGGCTACCCTTTGCTCCTTGGATCATCCTTGGGAACTAGAAAACATTCCCACTTCACAGAGGAGGAGATGCAGGCTCAGAATGAGGAGACCTGGGCAGGAACAGACCCAGTCCCTCAACACCGAGACTCCAAATTTGGACCTGGATCTGGACATCCCAGGGCTCATTCTCTTTCTCTTCCATAGTACCCTCCCTCTTCATCTGCCTCACTCACCCATATTAGGAGGAAATGTCAAGTCTAATTCCTGAGTCTTGAGCTTAGAAAGTCAGGCCAAGAAGTACAGCAAATATAGTACACATGACATATCTGGTGGGAAGCTAAAAAATGTCAAGTTTTGAAACCATGAATTATTTTCCTTCTGTTTCCTCAGATCAGCACAAGCCCATCTGCATGTGGTTTTCCTAAGGCAATATGCTGGGAAAAAGTTCCACTCAGGTCCCCTAAGCCTTCCATGACACTGTCAGAAGATGCACAAAAATCACAAGGGTTAGAAGAAGCACAGTAGCAGCCTGTGTAGGAATACCTTAACCCCTACCTTTTAATATCTCAACTTGATTGTCAGTGTCTTTGTTTCATTTCACAGAGAACATACCTTCATTCTTCAAACAGAAAAATGGAGCTTGTTAAGGAAATCTCCAGGACAACACACTCTACATTTCTTACTAAAGTTTGCATGGCTGATATTAGAGAGAGGAAGAGGAGAATACATACTCAACATTTTATGCAGCCCATTATTTTTTAATCTCTACAGTAATTGTGCATAAAGTGTGTTACAAACACTCCATTTTACAAAAGAATCATAGTAAGGTGACATACACTTTTATCATCAATAACTACTGGAAACCCCAAAAAAATTCATTTGAGGAAACATAAACACATACTTGTGAGAGTTAAGAGCTTGAATAAAAGCAATCAAACTCCACAGCAAGGGTTCAAACCAATATTGCTTAGAGGAAATATGAATTAATTTCCCCATTTTGTAGATAGAAATACTGAGACTTAGACAAAATGATGCTTCTTACAATATATGAAAGTCTGGGTTCCTCTTTCCTAACACCTCCAACTGCACAAACTTTCTTAATCTCTCTGAGAATGAACTATCTGTAAGAGATGTTCTCAGTATCCTGTCCAGATGTCTTTTCTGAATGAGTACAACCATGTCCTAGCTACCAATGGCTAACAGCCACAAAATTCTCAAGACTGGTAGGAGCCACATGACCAGAGGGGACTGAAAGTTACACTATCCTGTGTAAACCACATAGATGGTGTTCTCCCCCACTGGCTACATAGGGGCATGAAACTTTGAACTAGGCCTTGAGAGAAGACTTAGGAAGTAAAGGTACCTTCTGTGGAGCCCAAATGTAGACCCATGTGCTGGAAGAACAGGACCAGCTCCCCAAGGTTGTTTTCTGATCACTTTGGTGTGTGTGTGTATACATGTGCACATAAAACAAAAATAAAATACATTTTTAATATTTTTGGATTGTTTGTTTCCTGATGGGACAATTATGCCACCTCTTTACAAAAAAAAAAAAAAAAAAAAAAAATCCCCATGAGATCAAGCTGAATGAGTCTCCAGCTGAGAAATTGCCATTAATTTGCTTGATTTCTTTTGTCCTATTCTACTTTCCTCTGTTTCCTTTTCCTAAAACAATACACCTTTTCTATGAGAATCATCCCCATCTCCAAGGAGGCAAAAGTAACTGAGGGTAAATAGAAAAGTTCTTGTGTCATAATCCTCTGAATATTGCTAATAGAATATTTCATAGAATCTCAATTTGAAACTTCAGTGATACATAAAACTCAAAAGTCTTAAAAATATCCACTCAGCCAGATATTTTTAGTGATGGGATGGTACATATCCAATGATGGGAAGGAACTCATTCAGCTCACACAGAAGCAGAAACCAAACCTATTTAATACCAATAATATATCTAGATCAAAACAAGGCACATCCCTATTTCTGCAATGCAGTACATATCACCAGCTCCAATCCAGAGAGGGAAATTTCTCTGTGATAGAAAAAGAGGGGGCAGGATCCAGTGCTGAGAAGTTTACGAGTTCTGGTTTGGTTATGCTCTTGGTAATAGTTAACAGAATGAAAGCCACATTCTGTGTCCCTGCAGTTACTTTCATGTAGCAATATCTTTGTACCTTTGACCTTTGCATTCCATGATACCAAGGTACCAAGGGTTTTATCCACTCCCTCTATCTTTGCTTAAACTCAAATGTGCTATGTTTTTATTTGTCTACAATGGTACATGTTTGTATTTACTAGTTGTAATTCCACACTAACAAAAAAAATACACGTTAAAATTTGTATAGTCAACCAATAAATGGAACATACCTAGGTTATAAGAAATAATATAGTGTTTATGAAATCTGGTGTGTTGTTTATACTCTTTGCCTGAAGTATTCTATCCCATAGATCCTTGAGAATCTCATCATCTTAAGCACAATTCAAACTGAACCTTCTCCAGCCTTCTCTGTCTTCTAAAATAATGACTCCCTCCCCAGGACTAAAGTATTGTGGGTTCAAACGTAGAATGCAGGGCTAAGTTCCAAGGAACCACAATGCAAGAAGAGAGTTTCTGCCTCTATTCACACATATATTCATGCATATATTCATGTATTCTTTAAAAATAGCCACACATCTAATATCTTCTTTATAACCAGCACATGTGGGTTGCATTCACATGTCATGAAAACAAATTCAATATCTACCAGGATACAGCTTATAATCAAATGAATGAAAGTTCTGTCCAAGTGAATAGATGAAGTTTTGTTATTATCTGTGCTAACTCCACCCAGTAGTGAGTCATGGAACCTGTTGCAGGTAAGTGGAGCACCTTACCCTAAAAAGATGTGCCATATAGCAGGAATGAAATGGGCTATTTAATAAAGAAAACAACATGAGTAGTATCTGAAATAGTCCCTAAAGGCCTTTTAGGGCCTGGAATACAAGAAGTGTCAGTTGGGTGAAGAACAAAGTAAGGGGATTCAGCAAGAAAACCAGCGTGTAGGGGTATGCAGCCAGAGAAACCACGCCATGTTTGAATCTCTTGGAGGAACTAAGTAGGCAGTGGGACATGGACATGAAACAAGCATGAAGCCCCAAGCTGAAGGAAAGGTATGTGAGATTTCATCCACCATATTGATTCTTTGAAGAAAACTAGAAGAATGTGAATGGTTCTTAAGCAGCAAAGAGACACAATTCTATTTATTTACATTTTTTATGACTCTTACTGGTCTTCACATCCCCAACAACCACAGTGAAAGCTTTTTACCAAACATTTCTTGAATAAATGAGTCTGTTGTCCAATTTAATCCTTGTTTCTTCTTTCATAACAGGCTCTTTGGGACTTCTAGTTTAATACTCTTCTATTTAGACAAATTTGTGTCTCACTATTTATGTGTCCCCACTGTCAGGAAAGACATCAGAGAAGTGTATCAAACTCCAAGAATTCCCCTCTTCTTTAGAAATAGGTTCGAGTTACAAGGAAAATTGAGATATAACTTCACAAACTACCACCAAGTAACATCTTGGCTTTTAAATTAAATGTCAGCACTGGCTGTCCCATGGGAATCTGGCCCAGCCTTCTGGAAGGCAAAATCTGGTTGAAAATTCAGGCTAGCCTCTCAGAATGGGCACAAAACAAGCTATCTTAAGAGGGTATAGAGGTATGAAGGTATTGTACAGGTTCTGGTACCCAGGGGGCCCAGTCCAGAAAAGTGTAAAAAGTGAAGGAGTCAGTCAGTCATGGATAAAAGGAGAGATATCCATTGTCACAACAATGATGTAGAGGAGCCCGTCATTGTGTCATACACCTGTAATCCAAGCATTTGGAAGATGAAGACAGGTGGGCTGTGAGTTTGAAGCACTCCTGAGCCAAACGGTGGGTTCCTGACCACCATAGACCATAATCTATACAGTGACTCAAAAGCAAGAGAAAAAAAATGTGATAAGGTTCCACCATAAACTGAAAAGCATTTAGAAGTTGTTGGCTACCGGAGGAGAAACAATTTTTCTTAGGGTTTATGGCTGTCTCTGCACATTTGGGCAGCACAAACAGGATTTGGTGGATAATTAATAAGGAAGAAGAGTAGGAAGAAGAGAAGGAGGAGGAAAATGAAGGGGAGTAGGAAATGATGGAGGTGGGAGGTAAATGTGTTGGGAGAGATATCCAGGGGAGTGGGATGGGGAATTGAGGGTGGATATAATCAAAATATGTTGCATACAAGTATGAAATTGTCCAGATATATTATGTTAGAAAATAAAAATATGATGGTCTGGGAAAGAGCCTTCCATGCCTCACTCTCCATAGTCTGTCAGCTTCTAAAGAAATCCCAGTGAAAACTTGATCCCTAGGAATCAAATCAGTTACCACTTTCCAAGACATAAGGAAGGAATCAGGAGGTCAGTATCTTTTTTTCTTATTTCTTCTTGGCTGGACTTTTATGGATTTCAGTAAAGTTGTGTTCCCAGTGTTAGAAAATGGGAAGTTTCATAACCTACTCTACCTTTGTGTGATCCACCTCACAATACAATCTCCTATATATGCCACATTCACACAGGATTAACCTTTGTTTGAAATGATTCTTCTTCACTTGTGGCTTCAGTTTCCAAATGTGAAAATTCTTAGTGTCTTTCTAGGTTCAACCAATTCTTCCCTATGCCAACAGGAAGATCATGTAGGCTCTCCTCTAAGCATCGATTGACCTACAACTAAACCTTACTCATTGACTCTGGGTCCACTCCATAGTCAATACTAGCCTACAGTGGGAGTCAACTCTTTTAAGTGCCAGAAATACCAGTTCTTTCTCTTGACATACTCTGAAGTGTCAAGTTCATTATTGGAGGCAGATGGACCAGAGCTAGTAAGGAGTATCTTATCTCATGAAGACAGTATGGCAGGATCTAGTAGATACCGTTTCAGATGATAAAATTGAAGATTAAGACAGGTTAAGAAAAACACACATTATTTAGATATTAAGGAACAGCATCTGAGTTAAACACAAATCTAAACCCATAGATGGTTTTATTCTACAAACCTACCTTCCCAAAGCCAAGACACCTAACTTATGAATATTCATCTCTCTTTTCTATCTCGAATACATTTTCTCCCTTCCCCAACTTACTGCAAAGATCATTTGTACCCACATCCCACACATCTCCCCCAGCCCTTCCCTGAAATCTGGTGTTTCAGGGGAGAGAGCTCCTTAAGCCTCCTGCAGACACCACAGGAATGCAGAGTTTCCTTGGATTCCAAGGAACCAGATTGGACCAGAGGCACCAGAGCAGACGACATCTGCCACAAGCATACCGAGACATTTAGCTTCGCTCCTTTGAGGACAGCATCTGGAACACTCGCAACTTCAGAGCAGACAAACATCATAGCCACCAGCAAGGAGTTTGCTTGAATTTTTCCTGATCTCCAAAAATCAGAAGTGCTTAACTATATCAAGAAGCCCCCTCTGGTTTCCCCAGCTGCCAAATCAAGAAAGGCTAATCTCCATACCCTACAACTCCGGTGACTTCCCTGACTATCTCAGTATGCACTGGGAAGAGGGGTCCTAATCTTGCACAAGTCTGGGATCTTCTTCTTCCTGGGCCCTTGGCATGAGCTTTGGATTCTATATGAAGTTTTCACCCACAAGTGTCATGTGTTAAAGGCCTGCTCTCCAGGTAGCATTGCTATTGAGAGATCACAAAAACACTATTATCAATGAAGTAATATACTCAAAAGCTCATAGCTGAAGGTGCTCGGTCTCTGAAGAAGTGGGTCTCTGGAGATCACTGAAACCTGTTTCTTACATTCTCTGTTCCCCAGCCCATAATGTTAGCAGTCTGTTGCATCACGTGCTCCCGCAGCAGTAATGACTCCAGCCTTACTCCAGACCTAGCACAGTGGCGCCACATGAGCATACGCTGGGATCTCTGAAATCTTATGCCAAAACATCCTCCCTCCTTTTGGATGGTTAGTTTTATCAGTTAATTTTTTAATTCATAACATTGTAGATATTCCAGCAGCAGTGCCCCTAGTGGTCTGTCTCCTCCGTCTGGAATCTAGTCCCCTGTTCTCCTTTTCAAATTTGTCCAAAATTCACCAGCCACTCTTAAGTTTTCCCCAAATTCTTGTGACTTATCTGGCACAATCACATTTAGATGTGATGAGAGTACAACATATTATGCAATCCACTAGCTCCCATTCACTTACCAAATAATGTGTGTGTGTGTGTGTGTTTATGTGTGTACAGATGAACATGTGTGCTTAAGTGTATGTATATATGTGTGCACAAGGAAGTTAGAAGACAACTTCAACGTTTGTTTTTCAAGGTTCTATCTACTTTACTTTTTAAGGCAAGGCCTCTCACTGGCTTGCAACTGACCAAGTAGCTAGCCTGAGTGGTGAGCTATCCTTAGGGGTCCATCTGTCTCTGCTGCCCTTGCTCTGGGCTTACAAGGGCATACCACCACTTCCAGTTTCTTATCATGTGGGTTCTGAGGGCTCAAACTTAGGCCATCATGCTCGACAAGATGAGTACTTTGCTGAGTGGGTTGTCTACGGGGCTCCAATTCAAGAAATATTCACCCATCATGTACCAGCTATCAGGCTCTGTGTCAAGTCCCAGAGATGTAGCAATGAGCCTAAGAAAACAAACCCTCCCTTGACAGGACTAATGTTCTGGTGTGTAAAGTCCTGAAGTTAGATTAAAATATTATTCTTGCAAGATATTTTATTGCTTGAGCATCTAGCATAGAAAACTGCAACTTCATCTTTGCTTCTCCAGGACATGACAGAGTACTCGGCACCAGCTCGATGTCTCATCATTCACTATCTTTATGTTTGATTGAAGAGGACATGGATAATTATAAGTAAACCAGAACACCTGGCTTTGACACAATAACTTGTGTGAGTTTAGACCAAAGCCAATTCCTATTCCCAAACACAACATTTTTAGTGAAATGTGAGGCAGGAAAAATGCATTTATATATAAAATCTACTGCAATATCCACACTGTATTTATCACTGGGGTTGGGGGTGGGGCAGTACAGGGAAAGGAGCAAAGCTCTGGGAAGGTCCTAGCTGGAGGTGGATTTGGATTTAAAGTTACCAGAGAGCCTCCTAATCTCAGCCAGACTCATCTGATCCTAAAAACGGGCCCACTGGCAAGGTAATAAATAGCCCATATTCAGATCAATCCCACCAACCATGCTGTGCTTCATAACAAAGCCACTTCCCGAAAGACCACAGCTCAG
This sequence comes from Lophiomys imhausi, assembly GCA_907164525.1. NCBI lineage: Eukaryota > Metazoa > Chordata > Mammalia > Rodentia > Muridae > Lophiomys > Lophiomys imhausi. Next base: position 1,189,999 of record CAJQZJ010033967.1, on the reverse strand, counting down.
TGGTGCTTGATGGGTTTCTTACCATCCTGGGTGGCTGCTTCTCTTTTCTTATACAGTAACGGAGGGTGTGCAAAATATGCCTTGGTAATGAACGTTTGATCTGCTTTGTGCTAATGGTGGGACAGTGACCTTTCTTCTTGCCACAAAATAATTCTGCACTGGTGTAAATGGAAACCATCCCATCCACATCTTACACCTCTCTTTCAGATACAAATCATGTATTTTATGAACTAGGCAAGACCAGAGAAACACAGTGTTTATTGTGAGCAGAATGGAATAAACCTTTAGGGTCTCCTCATATAGAAATATCCATTGATTAAACCTTACTGGTGGCTAACAAAAAGAGGCATGAAAATATTTTGTCCAATCTACCATGCTCTAATATGTAAATTCAGAGTCTCCCTTGAAAACAACCACAACCCCAACTTACCAGAGTAAAGAGAGAAAATGTCTATGAGGAAAGGAGTGACTGAACTTCACAGAGTCAAACCAGCAAGTGACCTATCTGATACTCGTCCTCTCTGAAGAAACTTCTCAGCAACCCCAGGTATCATGTCTATGATAACCTCAAGGGTGGCTGCAAGCCTTGTATACACACAATCTCTGAAACAGGCATGGGGCCTTCCCTTTAATTTTCAGTTCCGCAATATAAATAAAATTGGAATCTCCAAGGATAACAACATAGAAACAGAAGAACATGTAAATGCTAAAAATCCTAGCACCTCACTTGGAAAATGTGACATGCTTTCTGGAGTTTGTGGCAACCCCACTGTAACACTGGGCTTGTCACCATGAGGTAAACATGGCTAAGATTGCACCTTCCAGGAGCACACAGCTGGATGTCTGTCCTGTCAGATGGCCATAGACGACTAGACAGGCATTGGTATTGCACTCTTGTAACACCATCACATGGGACATGGAGAGGTGAAAGCAAGAAAATCAGGAGTTCAAGATTATCCTTGGCTACGTAGCAAGTTTAAGGCCAATCTGACTACAGTAGAGCTCATCTCAAAGAACAAAAGCAAAAATCCAAAAAGACAGTAAGAGATTTCAGAAAAGGTCAAGATCTTTGCTCTTACCAGTGCTCTGTCAAATGTTCTCTTAGTTAGAGATCTTTTTCTCTCTGATGTCAGTTTAGGAAGTTTTTGTAATGTCAGTGTTCCCTCCCAGTGAGCAACATTCCATTGCTTCATGAAATCTGAGGTCTTCTCCCAGTAGGTAAATGAGTGGTAGAATCATATTACATTTTCAGATTCACAACAATGTCTGGGGAAGATAAGATGGCAGTGAGATATTTAGGATTAAAGTGAGTTGTAGCATGAATATGGGGATTGATGACACCAATTTGGAGGTCATTTGATATCACAGATCCCTCTGAACACATACACACACACACACACACACACACACACACACACACACACATGCATGCACGCACACGCGCATGCACCCACATTCTCTCACACCAGCATCAGCAGCTTCCCAGCCTCTGTCTCAGAGCCCAAGTTTTAATTTGAAGTGTGGTGTCTAACCCAACTGAAATGGAATCCAGGGAAGGTCGAATCCTATTAAGTCACCAGACCATAAAGCAGAAAGGTATAAAGTTGACAAATAGCTTCTCCCAGTGGCAGCAGCTGTGAGGTACTCAGTAAAGCCAGGCTCTGACCCAGGAATGGGTCAGCAGACAGTCCCTCTTTTTTCCTCTGGGAACTGCCACTCACTCTTCTTCCCTGCATAAAAGGCTTTGTGTGTTTAACAAGCTAGTGTTAAACACGTTTATCCATATTTTCTTTTACAACTCAAACAGGGTCTGGGTGTGCCATAGTGCCAGCCTAGGTCTGTGAATAGTGACTGAATAGTAATCCTTAGAAGATGATTTCTACTGTTTATACATACACCAACTTAACCCTTGACAAGTCCCAGCATCCTGGACTTATTTTCCTACCTAGACCTGGAAGTTGTTAATATCAATCAAGTGACTCTGAAAGGAGATTTCTTGACTACAATGAAGTATGCACTGTGTTCCTCTTTTCGTGTTCTATCCATCAGCGTGATTGTTTCCAGGAAGAGGGGGAGGAAAACCGCAAAATCTATACATTTTTCCCATAGAATCTTTAAGGCCTCTTCTATGCAGCCACACAAGTCCACTATTATGGTCCTTATTGTTAAGCACACACACACACACACACACACACACACACACACACACACACA
>CAJQZJ010033967.1:1175861-1187775 GCA_907164525.1 Lophiomys imhausi | reverse complement strand
CACACACACACACACACACACACACACACACACACACACACACAGACACACACACACACACACACATGCATTTATTCGTCCAAAGTCAATATTAGCATTAGTGCCAGCTTAGCTTGGGATACACAGTTCAGTCATGCTGATTAATGATTGCTTTAGTCCATCTATGACATGCTTTTCTTTACCAAGCCCCTACTCTATTCCAGGTTACTTCCCTAAGCTATAAGAAACTGCATCCTTCATCCCACTAGGGCTTTCCTTGTTATCACAGTGGAATAATCCATTCTGTTCCAAGCCTTCACAGTGGAGTTTATAAATATTCAGAAACACACTAAGGAGGTTTTCTAAAATGCTGTGCAAATCCTTTGTCCCCAGACTTCAATGTTTGGCTGCAACACTTGCCCTCTTAGCTTAGAGGGGTCTCAGTGTGGCTCTACTGAAAATCATTGCCCTCTGCAATTACTTTTCCAACTCAGAGATCCTTAATTGAGAAGTTTGAGTAAAAGCTATGCTTTGTGTACCCAAGGCTCTTGTATTTGTCTAGAGTACTTGTTCTTTCTGCTCAAAGGACTCTTGGTCTTTGCTTCACTCCAAATATTATCTCCAACTTTTACCTGTTCACTTTAATTCCTTAAAGTGATCCCAGTTCTCATGTCAGAACCCTGGGGCTGATGAGATATTTGGAAAAGCTTATTCTACAGCAATACAAATCAAGCATTTTAATACTTATTTTTAGCATTTTTAATTATGTGTTTGTGGAGGTAGGAAAGATATGTGCACATGACAGCAGGTGCTCATAGAGGCCATAGGTGTCACATCTCCCTGGATATGGAGTTACAGACAGTTGTGAGCTACCAGATGTGGGTGCTGGAAACTGAAAGAGCAATAAGCTGAATCATCTTTTCAGCCCTCCAAATTAAAATTCTAAATAGGGCTTCTAGAATTACATAGCATGTCAAACAGATACATCTATCTCTATAAGCACATTGGTGGAGTTCTATAAGTCTCTAACCCTTGCCTGCTGTGGAGTAGTAATAATGCCCTGCACCTTGCAATGCTTTGAAGATTCCATGTTGGTCCTGGCATGTCCATGCACAATGCTTAGAATAGCAAGTAGCCTGGATAGAAGTTCAGTATATGGTAGCTCCACCTTCCTGTTCATCAGGCCCCCTTCCTTTTGAAATAGTTTCCTATGTGGAGAAGGCTGCACCTCTCATTGTTGTCGATAATGAAGGATCAGAATCACATAAAAACAGCAAAGTAGCCCTGGACTCTGCATACTCTGAGAAACTATGGTGTTCTTCTCATCTGGATCACAGAAAAGACTCAAGAGCACCTGAAATTTTCACTGATGCTTCTTTGCCTGGGGCAGCACATACTGAGTTGTTTGCATCCACATTAAAGGACTTTAGTATCCCAGACTTGATTCCTTAATCCCATGCCTCCTGCAAAAGATCTCAAGAGGACCTACGTCTCTGACCCTTCAGACATAGAAACACAGTTATTTCCGCAGAAGAATTAGAAACTTGGGGCTGGAGAGATGGCTCAGTAGTTAAGAGTTTTTACTGCTCCTCCAGAGGACCTGTATTTGGGTCACAGCACTCACATCAGTGTCTCATGACCTAACTCCAGCTTGAGGAAGACCTGTTGTGTTGCCCTTTCCTGACCTCTGCAGGTACCTCCAAACCCAGACGCATACACACACACACACACACACACACACACACACACACACACACACACACGTTAACTGATGAAATATTTAAAAAGAAAACAAAGAAAGAATTAGAAGCTGAAACAGAGTTCTTCCTCTTTCTCTTTACCTGCTTGCCCAGGTAAAGAGAATGTATTAGCATTACAGAGAACGCATATTCACTCACCCACATTCCTTAACTCATTATTCAAACAGGTTATTTAGTTCCATCTATGTTATTTCGCATACTAAGATTTTTCAGTACCATAACAAAATCTGTTGAAATATAACCATCATAATGTAAACAGTAAGCCTGAACAGTATTTAGGATAAAAACTGATTTTTCCATCTATTCTGCTACAGTATTTGCACTCACTTATGCCAAGTCGTACAAACATTTGTTTGAATGGATTATTATTCAAGCATTTCCATAATTTTGAGGGTAGCACAGAGGAGGGTGAATCCACGTCTTCCTGAAATGGTCTCATGCCATTCTCAGTAAAAACCTTTCATCTTCAAACTGCGGCTCAAAATTCACCTCCTCATGAAAGCTTTCCTTTAAAAAAAAAGTTTTAAAACAGTACAAAGAAACCAGAGACTGTAAACAGGGTCTCTATCCAAATTTCCCCAACAAAGCTGAGATTACAATTTGACCTAGAAAGTAACATGAATTGGAGTCCAGTGACATGCACATATACTAGTGTTTTCCAAGACATACGGTGCTTCAGAAGGAAGAAGCCCTTCAATCTCGGAAACACTTCAACAGCCTGAAGAGTGCTAGAATTGTCTCAGCTCTTTGGGGTTACTACTACAGTCTGTGCTCTTGGGAATTCTCAAGCAAACCATGCTGTGATTGATGAATCTATACTTCCAGGGGTAGTGGAGGTGTATCATGACATAGAAGTGGATTTTTTTTGCTGGGAAAAGTACAGAAAAGTCTATCACTTATAATCTGTGAGTTCATTGTTTCATTCAGCTAGTTGACTGAATGTGAAAATAATTAGCAATTATTTGTCTAAGGTGCTGCTTTTCTTCTGAGAACAATAAAGGGGGGTCTTCGTTTTTAGAAACACTCACTGCTGGAGTTTCATTTAAAGCCAGAAGAAGTGGAAATCATTCCTATTGCTCCTTAAGTCTTCACTGTTCCCATGACCAAGAAGTCAGAAGAATTCGGAAACAGGATGAGAGAAGTACTCATTGTTGCTCTGTCAAGCATCAAAATTCCTAACCGGCTTTTATGAAGATGCGATCATTTTCCCTAACCTGCTCTCTCCATTGAGCACAAAGAGAAAAAGATAAGACATGCAACTGAGCTCTATCCTCCTACATGACAGATCCAGAGAATGCCATGTGGCTTCCTATGAGCACATCCAGGCCTATAGTACAATTTATCTTAAGGAACTATCACAGACACCTCTTTCTTCAATATGATGGTCTACATCAAAGCCCAATGATGGGTGAAAATCCCAGTATATCAAGATCCACGCCTGCCATCTCTCTGCTTCCTGTATTTTCTTCCCTGAGTCTCCCACATTGATGAAGTCCTTTCACCCACCCATTTAATAAATCCATGTGTCAGGTTTCAGTTCTCCCCACACACTCACTCACATGTTGATTCTATCTTCTTAAATCTTAATAACAACTATCACTACTGTGACAACATGGTCCAGGGCTGCAGTCTTTCATGCATGGATCCCTTGATCCTGCTTCCTGTCTTCTGCTTGACCTACCCACCACAAATGTTGCCAACAGCTATAGAAATCTTTCTTTAATGTAAATGCAGCCAAGTCATTAAAATTATTACATCATTGCCAATTTTCATCCAGAATAGATCTCAAGAGTGTTACATTCCCTGAAGTGTTTATCCCTCATCAGTCCCAGGTACCACCCTTTGACCCTTTCTTTTTTGCACAGTTCTCTGATCTATGGAAGCACTTACCTCCCTTTAATACCAGCTCACCTTTACTGGGACACTTTTTACTTCTGTATTAAGTACTGGTAGGACAGGATGGGGCTTTGTTTAAGAACTACTGGCTTTTAGTGAGTAAAATAAGCCCATTCACAGCATCATGGCCATTACTCTACTTAGATTGGCGCCTGCTAAAACTGTGTGTTTTATTCATCCTGAGATGTCTGTACCCTTTGTTCTTTCCGTGACTTCTGTTGGTTGGGATTCTCTTGCTGTCTTCTGCCTGGTCTGAATCTTCAGTGGGTTGGGATTTGAACATAACAGATCTCTTACTCTGGATTCATTTTATATTCTTGATAAATGTACTTAAACCTGAGTCATTATGATCAACTTTGGAGATAATCAGCATCTATATCATCCAGACAGTGAAAGAAAAAACACCACATTTTAAATTCTGTCAGCCCTTTACCCAGTCCCCGCACATTACATATCAGTGCCTAGGTGTTTTAGTTAGAAATAATAATTGAAAACTGAAAACGCTAAAACATAAAAATAAGGTTTTTTTTAATTTATTTGTTTGCTTGCCATTGTTTCTTGCTCCTACTTCTACCTCACACATTTAGTTTTTTCTTGTTTGTAAGTCTTATGAAAAGAACGCATCATAGCCAAAACATTTCTGAAAATTAGAAAATCTGTTTATTTTACTCTCAAACTTGCATTGCACTTTATTAGACATGGAAATTAGGTTAATTTCTTTCACACATTTGGGTAACTGCTCTTCTGTCACCTCTTTTGGCTGAGAAGTCTGATGTCAGTCTGAATCATATCCTTTTAAAAGCAATTAAACCTCTTGCTCCACTGCTTCTCACCCTAAAAGTTTCTAGAATTTCCTTTAATATTGTCACCACATAGTGTTTTCTGTGTATTTAACTATTCAGTAATGTAGTCTGATTGATATTTAAAGCATCATTGGTATTATTGGATTCTTCAATCCTATGAGATGTCCTGCCATCTTCTGTTTGAGCTGGTTCAATATACTGTTCATCTCATGTGTTCACTTTTCTTGTTTCTAATTCTTAATGCCTTGGGCCTATGGTTATTCCTGCTGGAATTAAAAGCTCTGAACTGGAGTTCTAAAAGACATTCTTGTTTAAATAGAAAAGCCATACTAAACTGAACTGTCATCTAAATTGAGCAGGTCTGAAACAAATGTGTCCAATTTTACAAACCAAGGTTCTGCTGCAGAACTCTACAAAATCCCTGAGAAATTCCTGATATTGGCCCCAAGATGGAGCAAGGAAAGTACATCTCTAGGTTAACTTCCAGCTGTTCTCTTCTGTGGTGATTTCTCAAATATTCCTCCTCAGTCATGGTTTGGAAGCCAATATATATGCTCTAGCTATGTGCATGGGCACTTGTGAGATAAGGAAGTTTCCATGCATGGAATTTCTACAGTGTCGTATTTTCACTTGGTAGGAAGAGTGTGATACTCTACATGGGATCAAGTGAGTTGAGCATTAATACAACCAAGTAGAATTGAAGAGGCCATATTCCCACAGCAACGTGAGTGTTCCTACATTGCACTTTTTCACAGGTAATCTACCACTTCCCAGGGGCACCCAATACATATGTACCAAAAAACAAGCAAACAAGGAAACGACCATAAATAACTAGCATGGCTTTACTTTTGGCATTCTCTGATCTTGGGCAGAGAATGCCCAAGATTTATATGTATACTCTCAACCAAATCATTGTTTTACCCTGGGGTTTCCATTTCATACCTAATCTCATCCTGAAGGCATATAACTTGGGAATGACTTTGAACTCCTTAAAAAAGCAATGGGATTGAAATACAAAAGCAATGTGTTAGAAGATGTTATTATTAACTCCCTAGTGATCCTTCAGAGTGTCAAAATCACCCTCCTAAGGAGCAAGGAGTGTAATGTTGGTACAAATTCCCTGGTTTTTGACATTCAGTCTCAGGGTTTTAATTGACTCCAGACTTGCACATCATGTGTCCCATGATAAACAAGATTCATCTGCAAGATTTCATTGCTACCCCTCCCCAAGCCTGTCTGAAACTGTGGGAACTCCAAGGGAAAGGTGCAGAGATTTTATTAGATCATTATCACCTTATTTTCAGAGACCTTCTGAAAGCTAGTACTGACAATATTTGCCTGAGTCTATGATCAAGTCCCTCAGCTGTCAAGGGCATGAATTCTGCAAAGTTCATCTGAAAAATAAGTAAATAAATTCCATGTGCTTTCACAAGCCCTTCTGGTCAAGGCTTCTTTAAGAAAACAGAGAAAAATGAAAACAAAGCCAAAGTAGACATAGCTTTCTAATATAATAGAAAGATATCTCAGTGTTTCTAATGTGTGATAACCAAAAGCAATTTGGGAGGAAAGGGTTTACTTCATCTTACATCTTGTAGTCCATGATCCATGGAAGTCATGACAGGAACTCAAGGTGGGAACCTGGAGGTGGGAATTGATGTAAAGACTATGGAAGAGTGCTGTTTGCTGGCTTGTTCCTCATGGATTGCTCAGCCTGCCTCCTCTTAACACCCAGGACCACCTGCTTCCCTGAGGCTGACACATCCCACAGTGGACTGAGGATCTCTCATTTGTCATGGATCAAGAAAATTCTCCATCATGGAAACAGGCTTGGCAACAGGTGAGCCAGGCGAGGGGATTTTCTAAATTGAGGATCCCTTTTCCAAAATGACCCAAGTTGCCATAAACTAGTCATCACAAAAGGAAAGGGAACTAATAGTTATCTAGTAAATCTAATGCTTATCAGTTGAAACAAATAATCACATATGCCACATGCACTATAGATACAGACAAATAGCAAACAGATATAAATCTTTGTCTTAAATGTAATTATTTGAGGGAGGTGTGATTATCTTCTATGGATGGATTAATCAAAGCACAGGGCAATAAAGATTTTAAAACCCTGTTTTCATCAGTATCCCTCAGCTAGGGAAAAATGAATTCTTAGTTACTACTTCTACTATCCATAGTCAGAAACTATATCTGAATCTCTCTGCCTAGAAGAGGATAGACCACTTGGTAGACGGTCAATGAAATTTTGTTGAGTGATTGAAGAATTGGCAATGGTATGACAAATACACAAGAAATTATAGTGATGGTCTTTGGAACTAGGAGGACAAAATGACCCCCTACTATATTACAGATCCTCTTCCAGAAAGCTGGGACAAAAGTGAAGCCGACATAGCTTGCAGTCATCCAGTGGAACTATAATAATCTAGACGATATTAAACTTCCCTGAAGTCTAAGGAAGCTATTCAATTGTTACAGTGGAGGTTATAACACAACAGTGGGACAAGGGTTACATGTGGGTGATATCCAACCCTGCAGTAAATGTCAGAGCTTTGGACATCCACCCACCCAGGAGGTCACTGTGATCTTTAGTCATGCACACCTACCTCAAATATTCAGGTTAAGATTTTGTTGCCATTGGCACGCAAGCATAAAAAGTACACAGGGAGTATTGCATTTCCTCTAGACAAGGCTTAACAGATTTAGAAAGTAAGAATGCAGAACTTCCAGCTAAATTTGAATTTCAGAAAAATAGAGTATTTTATGAAAGTTTCTCCTAAATATTTTGTGGGTCACACTTATACCAAAATTATGCTATTTGTATCTGAAACTCAAAAGTTATCAGGTTTCCTATGTTTTTTTTTTGCCAAGCCTACTGAAAAATTATTCAATAATTTCTAAATGATTTACATGTATTAAAATGTCACACTGCATCTCATAAATGTACACAATTATCACATGTTCATATAATTTTTAAAATTTTAAGGACATGGTGATATTAACTACCCATTTTGATATAGGAATATTGGGATGTCTTTGAGAATGAGAGTCATTTTGGAGAGATCGTCTCCTGGGAACTCAACTGCTACCAAAGCCACCCTGAGCTGGTGACTTGGAGGTTCTTGTCTTGCAAATTCAAAGAATTAAATTTATGGACCACAGAGAGTGAGTTTTAGAAAGAAGTATTTTATTAGAAAGAGGGGGCAGGAAATAAGACACTATCCAGAAGCAAATCTGGGTCTTTTTAAATGACTTATAGGCAGAAACTGGGGAGAGATGTGGGGAAGAGGATGAGTTGGAGTGTCCAATTGACCGGGTACCCAGGGACCTCCTCTCAGATTCAAGCAGGTGGTCCTTCCTGTGTGTCTTTAGGCAGAAGTGCTCATTTTGGAAGACAACAGAAAACAGGAAGCAGAGCTCTCTTCCACTTCCTGGACCCAGCAAGGGCATTCTTTGCACTGCTGTTTTGGGGACCCTGTGCTATATGACCAGTTTTTATCACAGGCCCTCATTGTTTAGATATTACACATTGTATCCATGTACCAAATTATCTCACTGTGCTCCATAAATTGGGACAACTGAAATAATAATCAAAAATAAGTGAATAGCAAATCATGATTTTAAAATGAACTGGAAGGCAATTCTTTTAATTGTGTCGCTGAAACAAAGCTTGGAGACTGAATTTGATGGGTGTTAATGTATACATTTCATTACTGGGTAGAACTAGTCAGGGAAGAGATAGTGTCCTCCCACCTCATTATCTGCTCTGGTAAATCCATGAGGTACTCAAAACACCAAGTCTGGAACATAGAAAGCCCTTGATGCCAGTTATGGTTGCTTACTTGGTTTCACCATTGCCATTCATTCATCTGTTGTGTTAATGTCCTATGAGTGTTACTGTTTTCTTTTTCTTCTTCTTCTTCTTCTTCTTCTTCTTCTTCTTCTTCTTCTTCTTCTTCTTCTTCTCCTTCTTCTTCTTCTTTTGTTTATTTATCACTTCAAGTTACCTCTCCATCACAGTCCCCTCTCTCCAACCCTTCCAGTCCCACCCTCCCACCCTCTACCCCATCTCCCACCTATCCTACTCCTCCAGAGTGGGTTGCTCCTACATATCAGCCCCCCTCAGTTCAACAGTCTTATGAGTGTTGAGAGCTTCCTCTTGCACTGGGGGCCTATATGGCAACTCTATTCAGGCAAAGTGTCCCACTAACAGGTAACAAGATCTATGCTCCTGTTCCTTTTGGTGTGTTGGTTGCAAGATAGTTATCCTGTACTACATGACTAAAATCCAATTGTAAGTAAATAGATGCCATGTGCATCCTTCTGAGTCTGGGTTAGCTCACTCAAGATGAGCTTCTCTAGTTCCATCCATTTGGCTGCAAATTGCAAGATTTCATTGTTTCTGATGGTTCAGTAGTATTCCATTGTGTAAATGTGCCACAGTTTTTTAATCCATTCTTTGATTGAGAGGCATCTGGGCTGCTTTCAGTTCTTAGATATTACAAATAAAGCAGTTATGAACATAGATGAGGAGATGTCCTTGTAGTTTGGTGAGGAATCTTGTGGATGTATACCCAGAAGTGGTCTGGCTGGGTCTTAAATGTTATTGTTTTCTAAGCATAGTGCTAAGGTTATCTGCAAGCATGATGTCTCAGGACCCAGAAACCTTGTAAGGAAAACATTATTTTGAATGTAGATATGAAAGAAATTCTGACTTAGTAGTGTGTAATCTGACAATAATGCAGGTTCCATCCAATCCACCTGATTCCGAGTCCTGAGGCTTCTCCATCTAAATAAATATAAAAATAGTAGAGGTTAGGGTTTCATTTAAAACCTCATCTTAAAGGAAGGAAAATGAATTGAAGATAGCGAATTCTAATTAGGTGGCACTAAATATAGCTGGCACGTTTTTTTCGGTCTTTCTTTTTCCATGTGTGGTTACTTGTGGCAGGTCAGCCACCAATATTCTCCGTAGACACACATAACTCCAAGCACTGGAAGGAGGTGTGGAATGCTGTAAAAAAAGAACAAAGAGAGGTTGGTATCGAAAGTCAGTGTCTGCTAAAATAAACAGGAGCCAAGCACAGTCAGTAATGAAATATAAGCCCAAGATACTGCTCTGTAGCTGAGAAGAAGGAAGACAGGGAATGAAAGAAGTTGACATCCAAAAGCATCATCCATGGGTGCAGGGAGTAGCCTCAACTCTTCTCTGATACCTTTTAAGTTCCCTGTCCTGTACTGTAGTCCAACAGCTTCCTTATTGCTTTCTTTGTTGTTATAAAAGAATATTTTAGAGAAGACTACTAATGAAATGGAAAACTTTTTTAAGCCTCTTGGTTCTGGAAGCTAGAAAGTTCAAGTTGAAGAGTACATCTCAGGAGGACCTAAGGTTACTTTCTAATATGGTGGAAGTCTGAAGGACAAGCAAGAACAAAGAAAAAAAGGAGAGGAGAGAGAGTAAACTTCTGCAATACTTGATGCATTTTCATGAGAAAGGTATTATCCTATTCCTGTGGGCTCCACTCCCATGACTACAACATCTCTCTGTAGATCCACCTCCCAACACATTCTCATTGCAGAATTAAGGTTCTAATACATGGCCTGGCCTTGTAGCACAGGCCTTTACCTCCAGCTGCTCAGGAGGCTGATACAAGAAGAATGTGACTCCAAGTCCTACCTGGGTCACAGTTCATGGCCAGTCTAGGAAATTTATTCAGTCCTCATCTAAAAACAAAAGGTAAGTGTGGACTAAGAGTGTATATCAAAGGTAGACTTCAACCCTCAGCACCAAAAGGAAAACAAAAGGCTGGTCCAGAGCAGATGTAGATGTGCTGGACCTCAGGCCAATATATCCAGTCTCCTACTCTAAGTATCAAAGACCTTGCAATAAACACTGTTGTACATCAGACTCTGGTTTTTTTTTGTTTTTGTTTTCCCCGTTGTATATGTATTACCCAAGTTGGCTCCTCTTTGGATAAACATACATGTTTTTCGACCAACACAAACACATCTTCCTGAATATTAATTTGTCTAGTATAATTAATATCACCATTATTACTTAATCCTTCCCATCAGCATACAATCATGCTGTTATCTCTCTCTCTCTCTCTTACACACACACACACACACACATACACACACACACACACACACCACCATCATACCTTATATTACTTAACTTCCTCCAATTTCAGTTTTGTTCCATTGTTCTACTCCATTACATTAAAATAAAATAAAATAAATTGTTGAATGAATGCAAGTTTGGACAGATTAGATAGATAGATTGATAGATCATGCATACATGTGTATCAAATATATATTCATATATGTAACATAACTATATACTGGGAGTTTTGATATTCACTATGCATTTATTTCCTCTTTCTTCAGTGTTTAAAACTTTAAAAATGATATACTGATTGAAAATTAATTTGTAATTCCTTTTACTTTTTCCTTTTCATCTTTATTATTCACAAGAATTTCTCTTGTCCAAGGACATGATGACTAAATGCTATAGTTAGCCTTCCAGTCCTTGTTTTTGACTGCTGGTATAATACAGCATAGTTGACCATCTCTGTGAAGCATAGTTAATGACACCGTAGAAATTAATATGTAGATAAAGTCTTTGGGGAGATCTTGGCCCTGGGAAGTTTCATCTACAGCAATGAGTGAAAATACAGACATGTAAGAGTCTTTTTAATTCCTCATTCTCACCTGTAACTCAACAATAGCACTAGGTTTCCCTTGGACATTAGCTTATTCTCACCTTTATTCCTTCACACATGTGTACAGAGAGGGGAGGAGAGAGAGAGATATATTTCTCCAATATTTAAACTTAGACCCATTCCTGAGACTCCTTTTTCAGAACATATTTACATTCTGTGTTCAGTAGTTTCATAGTTTTAAATATATGTCTACAGAGGATTCCCCACTGAATGCTAGACTCCTACCTCTACTTCCAACTTTTCAAAAATGTCTAAAGTTCAACTCTCAGCCTCAACCAACTCTGCTAAAATCAGCAGAGACAACTATGAAAAGTATGTACAGTATAGTACACTGGAGGATCATACGACAAGGCTTCTGTATCAGTTCTCTTTAATAAGCAATGAGAAGCTCTAACCAAACCCCCGACAAACACAACTTGACAAAGGAGAAGTTCATTCTTGTATGGAGGCTGACATGGCCCAGTGAGTACTGGCAAGATTTTATAGATACCTCACATCTTGGTAGATTAGGAAATTAGGAACTAGGAAGTTTGGGTTAGAAGCAAGACCTGGGTATAACCCTAGGAGCTAGGGAGATACCTTGTCTCAAAACATATGGTGGAGAGAGACTAAGGAAGACATTTGAAATCAAGCTCTGGGCCCTCCAGACACATATGTATACACATACATTAACACACCTGCATACACTCATGAATATAACACACACACACACACACACACACACACACACACACACACACACACA
>CAJQZJ010033967.1:1165417-1175851 GCA_907164525.1 Lophiomys imhausi | reverse complement strand
ACACACACACACACACACACACACACACACACACACACACACACACAATACCCAGTTCTAGTGACCCACCTCTACAAGCCACAATTCATTCCCCAAAGGCTGAGCAACCTCCAAAGACAGAGAACCATTATCTGAAATCCAAGTTAATACATATATGAGCCTCTACATGACGTCTTATAATCAAACCATAACAGCATCTCAATTCAAATTCAGCCAGATGCAAGCAAGACATTGCAGTGAGACTCCCTGTTCAACTAGTCACCAGCCACCAAGCTAGCTGATGACAGATGCAAGAGTAGATATGTCAAGATCAACTGAATTGTCCCATACCAAAAGAACCACCCCAATGAATAGCTTTTGTTATGAGACCAATAAAAGGCCTTTCTTCCAAAAAAAAAAAGGCCTTTCTCTGAAGCCATCAAAATCAATAGGGACTTGTTACTGGTTAAAAGTTCCAGAGCACATGTGGAACAGTTGTGCATTACAGTCTTGGTCTTCATGTGGGACTCTTAAAGCTGGAGCAGGGGGCTGTCTCTGACTACATTGCTTGCCTTTGAATCCCTTTCCCCTAACTGGGTGGCCTTGTCTAGCTTCAATAGAAGATGAGACTTATTTTATTGCAACTTGATATGCCAAGGCTGGTTGATATCCATGGGAGGCCTCCTCTTTTCTGAGGGAGAGAAGGAGAAGTGGATTAGAGTGAAAAGGGAGGGGAAAGGGAGGGACTTGGGGGGAGAGGAGGGAGGGGAAGTTGTTATCTGCTCCCTGGATATAAAGTAAATAAATAACTTAATCATTTTTTTTAAAGAAAGGAAGAAAAAGTCCAGAGGTCTAAACTATCCTAGAAAATACATGAATTTATAAAAGCAGTTCTCTAATTCATTCTTTAAATACATGATTTGGAAGTTATCCTTGACATAGGCCCCATTTCCTTGAATATGGGACAGTTTATTCTCATCCTGTTTTTCTCATCCTGGGAAGAAGGCTAGCCTCTCCCAGTTATCTTTAAGATTCTTAAATAAAGCCTTCTTTTAAAAACAAAAAGAACCATAATCTTTCTGGGATGTTATGATATCTGAGTTAACAAATGTCCTAGTCACATGGACTTCATATAAAAGATAGAGAAAAATCAACCTAGGTGTGCCCTCTGTTTTTATTTTTAATTTCATATAATATGCTGTTTGTTATTAATCTGATCCGTGAGCTTTACATGGATATCATTTCCCTGTCTTGTACTGATTAAATCTTAAGATTGACTCAAAGTATGCTGAATTATTAAGGCTTCATTTTCTAACTTTGGATTAGATACAAATATGACAACAAATTATATTATACTTTAAAACTTCTTTTTTTTTTTTTTTTTTTTTTAGTTTTTCGAGACAGGGTTTCTCTGTGTAGCCCTGGCTGTCCTGGAATCACTTTGTAGACAAGGCTGGCCTTGAACTCGCAAAGATCCGCCTGCCTCTGCCTCCCAAGTGCTGGGATTAAAGGCATGCGCCACCACTGCCCGGCATACTTTAAAAATTCTTACAGAAACTTTATTATGAATATATGGAAAGCTACCCATTTTGGATTTGATCTGTCAGAGTAGCAGAAGGATTTTACAACTCTTGGGGCCCCGAATCCTGAGCAGACAAGTTGAGATTGATTTAAAATATTGCTAATGAATCAGAAGCTGATCAGACGAGTGAAATAAAAAATTGGTAAGAGTCCAGTGAAGCCCTGAGTGCAGCCACTTCCATTTCCCTGCTCTCATTTGCTTGACTCTCTGGTACAATATTATATTCAAATGTAGAGAAAGAGACACATGGGACCCCCTGCTTGAACTACCCTCAACTAGCCTCATTTACATGATTCTCCTGTGTCCCCTACCTCTCTGTATTACATCTGCTTAGCTCTTAATGTATGCTCCTGCCACTGTGAGTTTATCAGCCATCTGCCCTCCTAGGTTGATACTCCTTAAGGTCAAGCCTGAGTCTTATTTACATCTGTACATCCTACACCCAGGAAGACGCTTAGCTCAACACTGGTGTTCCAAATAGGCTTGTTGATTGAATGAAATAAACAGTTTCATGTCTCATTATCAAATATAAATCTCCCCCCAAGAAGCTTTCTAACTGATGGAAACTACACAAGTGTTTGTTACCGTCATCATCATCATCATCATCATAATCACTCGCTTCATTTCAGTAGCTGTGTTTCCTGTATTTAATTTGCTTCCCCAATCTTCATTATCTTGTAAGCAGTGGGAAGCTGGGCTGAAATCCAGGCCTCCTGGCTCTGAGTCTGTTCATCTCTCCTCAAAACGTTATTGTCATTAGCCTGATGGAGACCCATGGAGGTCAACACAGCAAGAGGGGCTCAGAGCTTTCTGGAGGAGCACATCAAATCTATTGCCCCCAGGAACAGTGGAAGGAGAATTACCATCGAAGAACAAGGACCCTGTGCCACCACCATACCCATCAGTTAATAAGATTGATCTCTTTTTAATTCTCATAAGATCCCTAGGAGTCAGGTAATTATTATGCAGATGAGGAGACACAGGAGTTTTCTAGAGAAGGGAATAAACAGAGGGCTGACCAGTCATTAATTCTCGAGCCAACCAGCCTTCCCCAGTATCCTAAGAACATTCTCATATAGGTTCAAAGTTGTTTATATAACCTTATGTGCAGGCAGATTGAAAAAAAAAAAAAAAGAATGACAGACATCTTGCAACAAAGCCCACTTTACTGGAGGCCGAGTAATAGGATAATGCTATTAG
The DNA here is from genome assembly GCA_907164525.1 of Lophiomys imhausi. Lineage (NCBI taxonomy): Eukaryota > Metazoa > Chordata > Mammalia > Rodentia > Muridae > Lophiomys > Lophiomys imhausi. The sequence continues at coordinate 1,173,090 of CAJQZJ010033967.1, read as the reverse complement.
GAAAAACAGACAAATCATTGCTTAAGCCTAAGTAGGCCTTCAAGATAGAATGGAACCTGAGTAGGCATATTTAATGAATATGTTTCTATCATTATCTGAGGTATCTGAGCTCTGGGAAAGTTAGTATGCTGTGTGTAACTATGCATCTTATAAGCAAACATTTTGAGAACTTGGCTGATTCAGGAGGAATAAATCTCATAAAAGTTGCATGGACATCTAAATAGTACATTTAACTGCAACTACATAGGCCCCACATTGTTATCTCAGTCCATATTCCATTGCTATAACAAAATACTGGATTCTGGGAGAGTTGCAAAGAATGCATATTTGATTTGGTTTGCAGTTCTGGAAACTGGGGCTTCCAAGCTAAAGCAGAGTAACCTCTTCCTACTTTAAGTCATAGGAGAAAGTGTAAAGGCAAGCTAGAAATGTGGGGGAAAAGAAGCAAGAGCTGAAGAGATAGCTCAGTCAGTGTGATGCTTGCTGCACAATCTTGAAGAATTGGGTTTGATCATTAGGATCAAATCTTGGGTATTATGACAAGTGATTGTAATTCCCACACTGGAGACACAAAAGGCAGGTGAATTTCTGGAACTCACTGGCCAGTCCTCTTAGCCTAATTAGCAAAACTTCATTGCCCAGTGAGAGACTCTGTTTCAAAAGACAAGGCATGGCATGGTGAGGCATGCTTCTTCTAGACAGCACACAGGAAGTAGAGGCAGGTGGATCTCTGTGAGTTCAAGGCTGGCCTGGTCTACAAAATGAGTTCCAATACAACCAGGGCTACATAATAAAGCCCTGTCTCCTAAAAAGAAACAAACAAACAAAAATCAAGGTAGATGACACTCATGGTTGTCCTCTGACCTATGGGGGTGGAGGGGGAGAGAGAGACAGAGACAGAATTAGAGAGAAGCAAGAAAAAGCCCATATAAAGTCAAACTTGCTTCACAATAGCTCTACCAACAGCAACTAATACAATCCTGAGAGAGAGAGCACGAACTCATTCAGTCCTCTAAGAATTAACCCAGTCCCAGAAGGGTAGCACTAATGACTAAATCTCTCTTATCAGCCCCTCTACCTGTCAGCACTGTGACACTGACAATCAAATTTCAAAATGAATTTTAGAGAACCAAACCATTTTCAAACTGTCACAGACATATTTAAATTAAATAATAATTATTTTATTTAAAAAATCAAAGTTGAACCTGAAATCTAGTATTTTTATATGCTAAAAATGGCAACTATGCACTGAATTTATGATTTACTTACTTACTTACATACTTACTTCTTACTATGAAGGGACTACAAGAAAACTAGCTCACACAGGCCACTGGTCAGAACTGAATTCTCATCACACTGGGTCCCAGAATGGGCTATCTGGTGATCCATCAGTTGGTTAGAATCTAGAGTCACCCAAAGGTAATGTCTGAGCATGACTATAGGGGATTATTTTGATTTCATTGTTGAAGTAGAAAGAATTTCCCCTTGTGGGTGGCACCATTCCTTGGCAGGGATCCTGGACTATATTCTCCACTGGGAGAAAGTGTAGCTGAGCAGCAGCAGGAATTCAACACTCTCTGCCTCTTGATTGTAGATGCAATGGGAGCAGCTTCTTCAAAAGCTCCTTCTGCCTTGAGTTCTCCATCATGATGTGAGCGGAAACAAACCCCTTTGTCCTTAAGCTCCTTTTGTCAGAGCATTTTAGCATAGCTACAGGAAAGGAAACTGAGATGGTATCTCCATGAATAACTCCAATCACTGCATATAATCCCTTTTGGCCTACTAATGCACACAGTTGTGAATAAAAAGAGGGATTCTGGGACATAAAGAAGGAGGATGAGATATGGAAAGTAACCACCAGATAAAACCCTGTTAGTGTATTCACCGCATAGGTTCCACATTAACAATTGCTTTCCAGAGCCTCTGTCCTTGGCATTTGATCTGACAACTATGGAGGGAGTTGGATGCATAAATTCTTTTGCTTCTCACTATATTCTGTGGCTACTACTGCTTTACAGAACTCACTTCCTGCAGGACAAAGTCTCAGGGGTAAGGTCACTTCCATAGGGGAAAAAAAATCACCCAATAGAAAGATCCATCTTTACATCATGTATGCCCCAAATCTAGCGACCTCCCTTTAAAGCCTTTCTTTAGTTCCATGCAAGGATTGTCACACAGGATTCATCATAATGGAAATAAAGTCTTTTCACAATCTGATTATCTTGTAGTAGGGTCATTCCCCGCCTCTGTGATAATTAGACTTAATTGATACCTGATAGGGGGTCACCTAGGAGACACACTTCTGTGTATAGCTGAGGGCATTGCTAGTAAGGCTTTAACTGAGGAAAGAAGACCCACTGACCCACTCTGAACATGAGCATCATGATTCCATGATCTGGAGTTCTAGATTTAATAGAAAAGTGAAACCAAGCTGAGAAGGCATCTGGTATCTGACAGCACATACAATGTGACCGGCCATTTCATGTTCCCATCACAATGAACTTTCATCTATGATGAAATGTTCTCCTTGAAATTGTGATCCAAAATATCACTTTTTTCCTTACATTGTTTTTGTCACATATTTTGCAACAAGAACAAGAAAAGCAACTAACATACCATCTTCCACCAGCTTTGCCACCATTTAACAATTATGCTCCAATCATTTTTTTCATTATAAATCTTGTGGGTGTCAAATACATGGTAGGTGATGTTGACTAATGATGAACAAAATGTGTTCTTACTACTATTCTTGAGCTCACAATACAATAGAAGCAAGATACATAAGCATCCATTTGTAATTTGGGATGTAGAGTGCCATTGGAGACTTGTAAATAGGCACCAGAACATTTCCAAGAAAGAAGAGACAAAGGACTCTGAACTTTGTTGTGAAAGAAGAGTAGGATTTCATCAGTTAGAAGAGTCTGGTGAGTTTGAAATGGTGGCAATGAAAGGCTCTACATGGGACAGAGAAAGTTCTAGAATGCTAAGTGGTGATTATGTAAAGGGAGATGGAGGGCCTGATTCCTTAGCAAAAAAGACAAAAGTACAGAGTTAATCCAGCAATTTTTCTGAGCATCCAGAAAACAATAACTTTTGATCCATCAACTCTTAAGGTGTCTTTGCTGGGGACATTAGTTCATGTAGATGAAACTGGAGCTACCTAACAAATAGACTTGACAGCTACACATTTCCAAAGGGGTGATACAGGAACCCAGAGAAGTGCTTCACAGCAATGAGAATACATCTTTCTGAAGTGTTTACTTTATACATAGCATGAATGCCAGCAGAATGGGCAAAGTTCCCCCAAGAAGCATTCACCCTGACTCTCCATTTCAGGGTGTTTTATAACATCAGTAGCTCAAACAGTCACAGAGAAAGGATGGTTGGCGGTTTTCAGGTTGAAAATCCGTGTCTATTGCCTATTGTGGGAGGCTGACACCTCATTTTTTAAGGATGACATGCCATTACAAAGATGCATTGAAAGGTTAACATTCAAGCACACTCTTGAACATCTTAAGTGGCATACCAGCAAGAGAGGGACTCTCATTAGGTGTAATGGCTCTTCTACCTTGAAATGCAGGGAAAGGACGCACGCTCCAAGAAAACAGAACATATGCTGAGTAAATAAAAACACTCAAAGAATCCAGGGAGAACAGGATCTTGTTCTGTCTCAAAATGGCAACGCCCTGTACATCTCTGATAAAAATAAACTGAGCCAAAATGTGAAGCCGCTCACAGGCCTGCTGGGGGCTCTGAAGAACCCGTTTCCAATGTGACCAGGATACCGTGCTTGTAATCCACACACAGGAAAATTCTGTGATTTTGAAACAATGCCATTGAGTTACCATTATCTTTGAGAGTGCCTAAGAATGACATCCACCAGCCTCATGTCAGCTAAAGGTTTCCACTACAAAACTTTCCCTGAGGAAGGGGGACTAATATTCACTTTAAAGGAAGGAAACAGAGAAGGCTCCTCATTATGCCCAAAGTTCCACTGTTTTGAGGATGGGGCTGGGTCCTTGAAAACAAAAAGAGCATCTTTTTGCTGAAGGCCAGAGGCAATGTTTCCTCTGATTCACTAATGTGAATCATAAGGTGCTGGAATTTGAACCAAGAGCCTTTTTCTTTTTTTTTTTTTTTGTGACCAAGTTCAGATTGTGCCCTTTCAGTATGCTCCAAATAACACCCTCTCCCAAGCCTCTTGACCACTTTAAGCTTGCAGTCAACTTGCCTCGACAACTGTGGTCTTGGTATTTCTGTTCTCTATTGAAAGGGAGTCACTTGATAACCTTTAAAATCCCTCTTTAAAGAAAAAAGAAATAGCCATTTATATTCCTGCTGCAATCCTCATGGTGCAGCCTGCCTCTGAGCTGCCTTTCCTGGCCCCATGCTCTTTGGGCTTTGTTAACAGCCTCTCTTTCAGCTGAGGGTGAGGAATGGTAATTCAGCTAGTTGCAGGGGCTGCAGGAGGCAAGCCTGAAAGGTTTCCAGAAAGCCAGCAGGCGTAAAGCACGTTTTCAATGCACAAGGGCAAAAGAGTCAAGAGTCATTTTCCTCAAGTGGAGTGTGTGTGTGTGTGTGTGTGTGTGTGTGTGTGTGTGTGTGTGTGTGAGAGAGAGAGAGAGAGAGAGAGAGAGAGAGAGAGAGAAGAAAGACACTGTTATGATGGGGACAGGAATATATCAATATGAGATCTTTCAAATAAATTCAACCTTTAGACAGCATCTTGGTTTACAAATAGATTTACAGACTCTGAAGTTTGCCCAATTTCAAAAGTCCCTGTTGCACCCAGCATTTCTAGAAAGAACCTTTTGTGGAAAAGGATTATTGTAAGAACAAAAATGCATCACAAAATAGAAATTGGGACACCATCATCCTTTTAAAGACTAAAGTATGGCTTTGATCCTGTGGATGGAAGGTTTCTGGGGTCAATCATTGTTTAAGGGAGACCTTCTCACCTGTAAGCCAGAAATTGAGAAAATACCAAGAAGCAACACTCAGTCCAGTACCCAGTGTACAAGAAAGACCAGAATCAAATGTCTTTGAGTGGCCCCATGCCTAGGGGAGTGTCAGGATGCAGTGATCCCAGCCACTAGATATGGTTTTGTTTGTTTGTTTGTTTGTTTGTTTGTTTGCTGGCTTGCTTGCTTATTTGTTTGTTTGAAGTGACTAAGTTTGCTTCCCACTGACAGAATTAGAGCTGACTCAGAGCTTGGTGCCCAGGTCCCCCACTTAAACCTCAATCCAACCATGAAAGCCTTTCAGTGATCACCTTCCCACAGTTAAGACAAGCTCTAGAGTCCAGAAGATTGCCCTTAAACCATAAGGAAAATAACATAGAAAATGAACTCTGTGAACATAAAGTCTATACATATGAGCACTCGTTTAGGGTGAAGAACACTCTAAATTGCATGTTTCTTTTCTTTCCTAAAATCTCTTCAATCCACTAATCTCATACTAACAGCACTCCAGAATCTACTGTCCCAACTCCAAATCCATCAGGTTAAAGCTTGGAACATACCATGTACAACTTCAGAATCTCATCCCGCCTTTTAAAAGAAGGAGATCCTGAAATAGGCTCCAACCTGGAGAAAACCTAAAACCATTGTGCTGAGTGGAGTAGGCCATTCGCAAACACAAATATGAAGCAAGGCAAGGTGATGACTTTGAGTTTACCCTATACTATGGAGTAAAACCCTTTCTCAAGAAAAAGGAAAATAAATAAGGAAGGAAGGAACTAAGAAAACAAGGAAGAAAGGGAGGGAAAAGGGAAGGAGGGAGGGAAGAAGGAAGGGAGAGAGAGGGAGAAATATTCAAATAATACATGATTATGTTCATGTGAGTTCCCTAATGTAGTCAGATTCACAGAGATAAAAAGAATGATTCTCAGCAATATATAGAATTTCAAAAATTCAATTAAAAAATATGTTTTAATTAAATCAGTTTTAACTCATTATGGCAAAACACAAAAGTGAGCCATTTGAATTAGATTTGGTATTTCTCATATATACATTCTGCACGTGGGTTAAACATATTGATCTCAAATTTTTAGTTCTTAAGGCCAGAAAAACAAAACCAACCAAACAAAAAAACCAAAACCTTCTTGTGGCTTTCTGAGAGTCACATAATGTAATTGCTAGTTAGGATTAACCAGTGTTTCTTAGTCACTCAGTAACTTAATACTCATTATAACTCAGCTCAACCTGTACTTCACCAAAAGACTAAAAGCATACAATAAAAATAGTCAACTTAGTGCCCTGTATGTCTTACACAGTGAAGGTTTTTTTAAATGGAACATCTGAGTAGCTTTCAACAATGACTTTGCCTTTGTGCCTGGTGTCATTGCCTTCCCCGCCCTTGACAGTTTCAGGCCCCACCCCTGGAGCTAATAAGCTACACAATATTTTCTCTATCTTGTTGGAAGAAAATGGGATTTCCAAACTAACTTTCAAGTTTAATAGAAACTCACTCATCCCAATAGTGTTGGCTTTATTCAAATTAAGAACCAGGGGTGCCTGTCAAGGCCACCAAAAGGCAGAGCTGGGCACTCTGGCATGAATAGCTCTAAAGAAGACTCATTGCCAGATGAATTACTGTCAGTGGCAAGATCTCAGTTTCTTGGTGTTAATTAATTATCCTATCCATTTGTTCTCCTAGTCATTCAATCAATGGTATTTTCTTATCACCCCTTTTGAAAATCTTACACAATAAGATATGTACTTCTGGCTTTCTTTCATCTAATGGAAGAAAAAATTTACTCACTGCGAACTAATCAACAGTAAATTCAGCTGCCTTTTATTTAGCACCCACTATAAGTTAAGGAGACAAATCAAGCTAAACAACATGAGTTTCTAATTTAATTCTGCTTCCTGTCTAAGCAAGACCAAGAGGCTATTGTTTTTCATTTTCACAACCCATTTGATTCCCATATTAATCTATCTTCCTAACTTGTCCTCTCTGGCCATCCTAACTCTGTCTCACAAACATCAACACTCCTTTGCAAACATACAGCTATGTAAAGCTACCTGTGGAGCTAAAGGAAGAGTTTGGTGCCATGGATGTAAAGGTGACTGGAAAGTAAAGACCCAAGGAACAGACAGGCTGTGAGTCAAGAGGAGGAACAAGGAAGAAATCTTGGCAAAGACCAACACCAAAAGGAACAGTAGAAAGGACCAGGAAAGAGAGGAGCTACCAAACTTAAACAAGAAAAGAGTTTGGAGCCCAAAGTAATGGATAATTCAATTCAGAGTTATCAAGTAAGACAAGAAGAGATGTATCCTTAGAATGAGATCCAAGTTCCCTGAGATTTTTAGAAAACTGCTTTTGTAGAATTGGGGTGATACAGGAATAAAATGGAATATGATAGAACAAATACACTGTCTGTTCTTTAGGGACAATTGTTCAGGATATGAACTGGGCATAGAAGAGCAACCTTAAAAGAAGCCAAGATTTAAACATTATGATGCTCCCTGTTGAACTTGGGCTGGAGCTGAACACCTTTGTAAGCTGAGCCAAGATTATGCATACAGAGGGGTACAATGAGAATCCAAGGCTGAAGGATGATCAGGGAAAGGAAGATCTCCAGGAAGTTATAGATGGAAACTAAAGCCAAGGAAATGGTCATGCTGTGTGTGTGTGTGTGTGTGTGTGTGTGTGTGTGTGTGTGTGTGTGT
>CAJQZJ010033967.1:1122279-1165407 GCA_907164525.1 Lophiomys imhausi | reverse complement strand
TGTGTGTGTGTGTGTGTGTGTGTGTGTGTGTGTGTGTGTGTGTGTAGAGGGGAGTATTCCTTCCTCCATGAGCACTGTTCCAGATGCCAGCTCTGCTGATACCCATCTTCTTCTTCATCCTGGAAGGGCCCCACACAGAGTGAGTACACAGAAACTATTGGTAGAGTATGTACGAGTAGAGACTGCTTAGGAAAGGTTCCTTTATGATCCTGTCTAGAGGCCAGAATGCATCCAAATAGCCCCAAGTTAGCTCCTTTGCCCTGAGCAGTCATCCTGAGCAGTCACTGCTCTGACCCTTGGGATGTCTGCTGCTCTTCTTCTTCTTCTTCTTCTTCTTCTTCTTCTTCTTCTTCTTCTTCTTCTTCTTCTTCTTCTTCTTCTTTCCTCTTCTCATTGAACTCCAGATCCCAACAGTCTCAGCAGTGTGTGGAAAGCTCATCTTCCTCGTCTGTCCATTCCCTTGTCCCGAAGGAGCACATTCCTAGAAGAGCTAATAAACCGCAAACCATGCAAAGCACAGACACAAAGCAAACCTCCTTCCCATACTTTCTATGAAGAGGTCAGCAGCCACCTGGCGGGCAGAGGCCAGGAGGAAATCAAACTCTCAGCTGGTGGGTAGCATGCTCAGTCTGCCTGTCACGTCACCTCCCCTTTCTACAGCTGGAGCTGATGGCACCAACTGAGAAGCTCAGCAGTATGTGTGGAGACAGAGCTGGTCTCTCCCAGAGGACCTGATATCCATTCTTGTCCACTGTCAGCCTAAGACATTAACATCCTGGACCCTGACCCCCTACCTTCTCCTATGATCTCAGTCTCTGACTCATTTGCAAATTCACCCCACGATGGGACCATACAGAGTGAGTCCCTGGCTATAAGACCAACTCAGAAAGCAAAACACTACTTCCTTCCAACTTACTGGTCCCTAATTAGGCTATCCCCTCCTGGTTCTCCACCCTCATCCATGACTTAGGTCATGGCCACTATATCAATTTTGAATACAAATCACAGACAGTAAGTAGCCCAGTTCTGAATTTTCCTTGCCACCTTCCATGACATCATCCAAAAAGAACCTTCCAACACTCACAGCTCAGAGGCAGCTCAGATCTGAGTTTGAATCTAAGCTCCGATACTTACACTAAAATCACTTAATCCCCCACAGACTCACTTATTTGCCAGTGAAGCTTCCCCAGCAGAATTTGCAGGATAATAAGTTGAGATGATGCATGGGGAACACAGGTGGCATTTGGAGGTTTTGAATCGAAGAATCCTCCTCCCTGTCCTGACTCCTGAAGAAGCAGATAAGGCACTGTGGGACTTTGATCTAGACTCCATGGGATTTCCCAGAGCAAAGGCATCAGAACTTTTCCCAAAGGAAAATGATCGTGCCAGCAACACAAGTCTGCCCACCTCCTCCAAAGGCTTGAGAATCTGTTCTGATGTAATCAACAACTGCCTGTGACTGTTCCCTGCATCTTGACACAAGTTTGCTTCTGAGGAGTTTGCATATGTTTCACCAAATTAAATAAGAGACTTAGGAGCTGGTAACTCTTGTCAGGATATAGGTTCAGAAACCACCCTCCTGATCAACAATGGCCTGCTTACAACCATGTGCTCCCCAGTGCCACTGGTCAGCAGCCAACCATATCTTATTACAGAAATACTGCAAGGAACAGGGACAGAAACCTGTGCAGCCCCTGTCCTCTGAGCTACCCTGAGGAAGTTTAAAAGAACAACAGGGAAGGGAGAACTGCTGAACTCGGTTCTCAGTTTATTACATTAGGACTCCAGGGAAGAAACTTTACATCTTCGACCCTCTGCTTCTCATCTGAAAAATGAGCATTGTCACATTGCCAAAAAGAACATGGCCATGTGAGTGGCATGGTCTCACCACTCTATACCAGTGAATTATAATTCTGTGGGGCATCTAAAAAAAAAAGAGAAATGAGTGGCAATATGAAGTGCTCAGTAGGTTCAACTGGTGGTGATGCCCTTGGAGACAATCCGGCTAATAGGACTGGAGACACATATGCATTGGTGCCATTCTCAGGGAAAAAGCTGGCTGTGCTACAGAAGCTAACATACTCACTGAGATCATTAGAAGGATATGGTCCCATGTACCTGCCTCCTAACACCTGAACGAACCAGGGCCTGAGGACACTCCAGAAGGATTAGGAATTCACAAATGGGCTAGGCCTCTACTCAAACCATGCTTAGAAGAGATGATGGAGAGTGGGAAAGAAGCCTACTACAGTCCATTTTCTCATACCCACCTGCTTGGAGCAGACTCAGGAATTGACTGTCATCTATAAATAAGAGGAGTGTATCTAAGATTTTGATAAAACATAAGTCAAGAGGCTCAGTATATCCTGTCTACAACTCCAGAGTCCAGCAGGTCTTGGTCCTTTCTGCATTTTTTTTCCTGTGTCAGCAATGCTCTTTCATCTCCTTAGTCTGGCCATTTTCTACATTGCTTCAGGTTCTCTATAACATGCCATTTTTAGAGGAGTCTTCCTAGATTTGTCCTGGGCTACTGCAGTATCCTCTGTTCCGTCTGTGTGACTATTCTTTCAGTCTGTTTAATGGGGTATCAATGCCAGCACTACAAACTTCAACAAAGCAAGGAGTTCTCTTTATCCATATTGCAAACAATATTACATCCAACACCACAAAGCAGTAAGCATTGTCATCTAATCACACCATCATTAAATGGTAGGATGTGACATGCACATGGGTAAAAAGCAGGCGATAGATGTGGGCAACCACACAGCTTTGAAATGCACCTCAGCTGTTCTTAAAGGTGGCTCCAAGTTGACCCAATTGTTTATTCATTCATTCGGCATGTGCTTTGTGAGCCAGGATCTAGCACACTCCCTCAATTTCACAGATAACAGAGGAAACCTGGCAATATTTGGAATATAGATATGTGAATGTGATAGACTATGGCAGATGCTGTCCTGGAGAGGCACAGTGCACAGAGAGTCCAGGGGTGCAAATAGTATGGCTTGTTCAACCTGAAGCCCATAGGAAAGGCTTCTATGCCAAGCAAGGAGATGGCAAGACCTTCCAAGCATCAGTAAATCATAATATACACATAACAACAAGGCAAGTGGGTAAAATTAAATATACCCTAATCTTAGATTACGTTTGGCCACTTTATAAAATCCTAAAGAAATCCTATGTGCTCAGAGAGAACAGGAGCCAGAGCTCCAAGCTTCAGCCCCAACCCTCTTTCTCTCTTGGTGGGGAGTCTGCTGGGCAGTGCTGAAGCCACTGCCTGATATTTAAGTCCTGAGTCCTCATGAGTGTCAATATCATTGACAGATGCTGAACCATGCTGGGCTGCAACCCTCAGCCTTCTGAAATCTCTCAAACATGACAAATAGAGACCTTGATTAGGAAGGGCATTGATTTTAGGGTACCCTTTCTAAAATGAGATTGTTTTCATCAAACCACCCATATCTCCCCAAAATGTTCCTTCTTTCTTGCTCAGGTGGGATTAGAAAAATGACCCAGCTCTGGGCTAAAAATATGAATGCTTTATGTTCCTACATGGGAGGGGGGGGATAAGACAAGAGAATCTATGAAAGTAACAAGGAATTTCATCCTTCAGTGGACTTCAGAATAGATATTTTAGACTCAGCCATCCATAAACATTGGGTAATGTCATACTCTTGTAGTGCAGAATGAATTCTACAGATCAAGCCACAAATCTGCATTAGGATCAGAGAAGAGGGCCTTGCTGTGTGCATTTTAAAAATCTAAGTAATGGCTAGCCTTTTCTGTGCCCAGGTAAACATATTCCTCAGGCCTTAGCCAACTGACCAAACAGGACAGAGTCTGAGCGGTATGCTGCTGTGGCTGTGGGAATTCTGATGGGAAACAAAGCCAGGCTGTACAGCACAGGCACCTACAAGGATTCAGGTAGTCTGAGTTGAAATTTGAATATCATCAGACCCTGTCTGTGAGCTTCCTTGGATTATACTGACCACAGCTTTTAAGGTCTTGGCTGATGAGCCCCCAACTTCTTCCCACTCACTATCTCCTACTATTTCTCTTCCATTCTTCCTTGAATACCCAGCTTAAAGGAACAAGGCTGTCTGCCTTCCTCCTCCATCCTCTGTAACCCCCAGGATTCTGAACTTGCTGTCCTCTCAGCCCCATTCAGTCATTTCCCAGACCTTCAGTTCTCAGCTTAAACAGCACACCTTGCAGGAAGCTCCCTTGATCTTTGGTATAGATTAACTGCCTCTTCTGCAGTGACATGTTGATTCAAGGCAACAAATGCCAAGCCTTTCCAAATGCTCCGTGTCACTTTCTCTCCAGGCCGGCTGTGTCCAGAACTCCTGCTCCTACTCACTGAAAAATCAAGCTCACTCACATACACTCACATTCAGGCCCTTTGGCAAATGGGTAAGTCTTTCTTGTCTGAGCCTGCCAAGATCCCCAGGCAGTTTCCCCAGCTGCTTTCTCACATTTGTCAGGTTGAATTAAAAAAAATCAAAGCTTCCACCATTTTCTTTTCTGAGGATCAGCTCAAAACAAATGTCACTTCCCAGACCAGACTTTGCATAACTGCTTTCTCTAGTCTGTGTCCCTCCCATTAGACCCTGATGAACCCCTAGTTCCCTTTACCCCTAATAGAAGATTCTTCACAAACATGTGCCCAAGTAGATGGTCTAGCCTGTATCTCAACTCAATATTTTTAACCAAAATGGCCTCTTGTCCTCTCAATTGGCCAAAACAGCCATTCACACCAATGGCATTACTATGGCTCTGAAAATGCAGAATACTACCTTATTCTAGGGGTGGGGGGTAATGAGAAGAGTGAAGTAAAATGGCTTTCTTTCCCCTGTTATGCACTAGTAACCCAGGTCCCACAGCCTCTTCTCTCATCCCTATTTTCATCAATTTTTAACCCCCACAACAACCAGAGAAGCTAATTCATTTCCCCTATACCATAGAATGAGAGAGTCGAGATAGAGAACACCAAGCACTCACACTGGTTTGGGGGCTCTGAGCTTCCGCAACCTGGTCTACAGCCAGTGCTCAGTGCTTCCATATTTGCCTCATGTCTCTGCATGAGTTTTCTGCAGCACCTAATTGGATTTTGTTGGAGCTTGGAGAGGCTGCACAGCCTATACATGCTTAGATCAACTTGTCAACGGCAGGCTTGCTCATATCAGATCATTTTCATCCCTCCTCCCCGGACGTGCCAGGCTGACAGAGTGGTATATTAGATTTCCACAGTCATCTTTCATTAGAAAAAAAAAATATATATATATATATGCTTTTGATCACCCTCTGCCTTCCCAAATTTACAAAGGCTGAAGATCAAGTTGCCAACTGGAATTCCAGTCATCAAGGATAAACATCAGCTATCTACTCCCCCATTGCCAGCATCAAAGAACACATCAGCTGGTTGGCAGTTGGTGGCAGGACAAGAAGACTTGAGGCTGGACTTGAGGGAGGCCTGGGTTTCAATCTTGGCTTATGTGACCCTGCCGCGTGACCTTAGGCAAGTCACTTTTTCACATATGATTTGTTTCCCTGCTTGTAAAGTAAATGGGCATCGTTGATGTATTGAATAACTGAGTAAATGAATTGACAAATTAATAACTCGTGTAACGTACCACCCATGTTCCTGCTTTTTTTAAAAAAAAAAAAAAAAACACCTCTACAGAATTTTTTGAAGCATTACTGTAAAGGCAGAACTAGCATTTTCATATCTGTAGCATGGAACCGTCTCAGTGTCTCTTTAACTAACAGGTGACTCAGGCCACACATAGTCTTTTCAGTTGGACCGATAGCACAGGGTGAACTCTCTAGGTGCAGGGTCTTCCTATTTCTCTTCCCATCTAAACCCAGTTGTTTCCACCTGCACACAGATGTTCATGGGCACAGAGGCATTCTAGACCTGGGGATAGCTGATGAGAACATAACCAACCTCTCAAGGTCTCTTCCAGTTCCAGATTCGCTGATTCGATAATAGTCCCTGTGAATAATAGATCTGTTCCCTGCCACTGAATGATGAAGTGACCTGGCCCAGAGTCCTATTAAGATAAACCACATTTAAGTTTAGGAAATTATATGTTTGAATCCTGTAATTTAATGTCACTGTGATGCCTGAAAGGAAGGAAAGGGAACTCAATTAGAGGCTAATTAGACCAAGCAACTCATAGAACCTGGGTTGCTTTCCTGCCTCTGCTAAAATGCAGTTAAAACCAACCACACTCTACTCTTCTAGGCTCAGACTTATTTGGCACATCGGGCACATCTCTAAAATGGGAAAGTCTTTGTGCAAAATAGAACAATAAAAGGCTTTCAGTGACACAGAGAAGGAAATAGCCCTAAGAAATGCTCCAAAGTCCCAGTTCCATGCCCCATCCCATGCTGTTTCCGATATGGCCCCAGTGGATCCTGAGGTTCCCAGTGGACAAGTTTCAGAGAGTGTGTGAGCTGCATACAACATGATGGGGAGGCTATGTGGGGTCAGATTTGCAGAAAGGTCCCTCATATCTTTATGCGACTTTCAGAAAGTGGACAAAGCATAAAATATTGCAAACCACAGTCTTCTTTAACCTTCCCTTCAACAGGAACTATTCTGAGCATCTCCCTTTGAGCCTGCCCTTCATTTATGACAATCAAAGGTTGTTTTGCCACTTCCTGTTGTGTCCCACCTTGTTGAAACAGTTGGCTGGAGTTCAATCCAGCTTCTTCACTCCTCAGTGTCATGTCAGAACAACTTTCTAGGACCCTCCTAGGAGCCACTTGATCACACACTGACCATCTTGGACACTTTCCAGAATCAGCCACTGAATTTGCCTTTCATTAAATCTTTTATAGTTTTGAATTTTAGATTTCTGGCATTTTTCTCTTCAGAGTTACCAGGCGAGTATATTTTGGATGTCTCTTGGGCTCTCTCCACTTCTTCCCTACTCAAACTCTGCAGTCTCTACAACAGACTCCTTGCAAGCTGAGGCTACCCACATGTAGTACCTGAAGATTGAGATCCACATATCTAAGGATCTCCTGGAATTCAGAAAGTCAACATTCAAGGATAAACAATTTTACGTTATTCCGTGAAGATGAGATGACTAAAGCCTCAGTTGCTATGGAAGAACATTTTCTCCCCAACATCCTTCCCTTTCTCATCTGTGAAATCCTATTGGATATCAAATCTGGGGACATGAGAGAGTTGCAAATTTAGAGGATTCCCAATCACTGGGGAGAGAAATATTCTATCACAGTAAACATTAAAGTCAAAGTCCCCTTGGAGAAATAAATGCTTTGAGCAGCTCTGTTTTGGAATGGAAATTTCAAAATTCACAACAAAAATAAGTAGGTGTGAAAGGACAGATGAATGCTGGTCCAGCAGTTTAGAAGCCATGAGAAGAATGTGAGAGAAGAGACTTCTACCAAAAATGTGTCCTTTCAATGGCAGTGGAAGAAAAGTATGATCAAGCAGGTAGAACTGGAGGAAAGACCCAGGTAAGATGAACTGATATCTAGGTTTTAAGTGGGGCACAGGTACAAGGTTCCTAAAGTGCTCCCTTAGGTGACCATGCCCTCTGCCCCATTTTCTGCTAAAGTCCACAGAACAATAGAAGAGCTTACAAGGTAACACAAAGAAAAAAGACACTTAGCAAAGGATGCAAGTCTGTGATAGTAGAGCATACACAACTGAACCCAAGAAAAGCCATATAAGGATACAATGTAGACAAAAGGCAGGGGCTTGGGATCTCTTTCTGGTCCAAGACTCAGTAGCAAGGAAATGTCAAGCAAAATACAGTTTGGTTCTCTGGAAATAAATAGCCATCCTAGAAAGGCCTTCTTTGTGATGATGCCCACCTGAGGAAGATGATATAGCTTGCCTCCAGTGATAAATACAACAAAGGCCTCTTCATAAGGCTGAGTGGGGCTCTCAGCTTTAATAACTTCAGAGTCATATATGCTATAAATATGGAAAAACAATATCATTTTAAAGTTGGTTTATATTTTTAAAACTTTTGTGAATTCTGAAAATAATAAGTCTTTAACTTTTCATTTTTATTTGATCCCTCGGGTAGCCCCAACAGCAAATATTGACTGAACCAAAAATTAAAATTAAAAATTTATAAAATTAACAAACACCGGAAGATAATTAAAAGTGGAAACACTTCCACTTTCAAATGCTGTGTTTTATAAGAAGATAGAATTGAGACTTTTGAAGTTTGTGAAGCTCTACAGTGGACTGAAGCTGCTGGAGCACGTTGTATTGATCACACAGCCTCTTCCATCCTCACGATGATGGTCCCACAAAAGCATGAGCCACTGTCAGCCCCATTTTACATACAGAAACACAGAGGCCCTAAGACCTGCAAGGAATGATTTTGTCCCTGAGGCCACTACCTCCTGGGGCCAAAATGAGATGTAAGCCCATGAAAAGTTTTGGGGAAGACATCTTCAGATCAGGATGTGGCTTCTCTTAGCAGGCCTACCAGGCAAGGTGCCCTTCAAAATAACAAGGAGTCCTCAGACCATAACAACAGACCATATTGTGGACAGACTTCAAAACCAAAGAAACAGAAATTTGGCCTGAAAAAAAAAAAGTTCTCTACAACACAGAATTCTGGGTGTGTAGAGACATCAAAGACAGCATGATAATCCTGAGAGGTGATGGAGCAGGGATTGTTTATCTCCACCCAGAAGAGCCTCTATTGATGTTTACAAAGCCTGCACAGACTGTTTTGATTAGAAGTATGCAGACCAGATGGGGAAGGGTTAAGGCAGAGTACAAAGAAAAACCTGAGTGGAGCAGGGAATGGAAGTGGATGAGTAATGTGGGACTTGGTGAGAGGCAAGCTCCATGTGGCTGCTCAAATATTAATCAACACTATATTTTAATGACATAAAACACCAGTGAGCTTCTGAAGGAACATGAAGGGCTTTGGATACCTTGAATAATGGTATTGTCACTCAGAGATTTTATGGTCTCATCTTTGGAAAGAGCCACAACAAAACCCTAAGCAAATAGTCAGGGTGCTGTACCTAAACTCTGAAACATGTACCAGGAGCAGCACCACAGCTCTCTCCTGAAGACAAACCACCTACCACTCCTAAAATCACCCCAGCAACCATAGCATGCCTGAAAATCCCAAAGCTGCATACAGTTGGCTATGGAGGGTCAGGAAGTGATCAATACTTCCATACCTAAGCCTCAGGGAACATCACAGAAGAAGAGACAAGAAGATTTTGAGAGCCAGGGGATCAGGGGAAGTTTGCTGTGAGATTGTATTTCCTAATAATGTCAGAAACTACATCCATAAAATTTCAGCAACATGACTGCACAAATGTGAGCTGAACAAGAACATCAACAAACATGCCAAACTGGACAAGGAAAAGACCATAATGCCTTAACCCTACATAAAGAACTACAGGCAACTGAATAAAGCTGGGGGGGGGGAGAGAGGAGAGAGAGAGAGATGTTATCCTCCCCAGGAAAGAAAACACTAACCAGTTATCTGCCTCCAAGTGGTCAGCCCTGAAAACATACATACAAGTAACTTTATATGGACACAACAGGTTATACTTAGGAATATAAATGTTTATATAAACATGCATTTCTATATGCATGCAATGACAATTGAAAAAAGAAGTCATGAATTTGAAGGAGAGTGGTGAGGGGTATATGGGAAGGCTTAGAGAGAGGAAGGGGAAGGGAGAAGCCTTGTAATTAAATTACAATCTCAAAAAAAAAAAAACAAAAACAAAAAAGACTAGACCCTGGGTGACATGGCACAAAAGTGAGCCATTGGAGTTCAGTTTTGAAAGCTGTGGCGTGGCTGGATTTAAGTTTGTGATGAAAGTTAAGGAGATGCACAAGTGATAAAATCCAAAGGCACCTGGCCACATGGTGATTAGGTACAAACTCATCCTAGAGCTATATCCCTAATTTTAGATCTTCATCAATTTGGCTGCACATTACAGCTCAGAGGAAAAACTGCAAAACCAGACATGCTTGTAATTCCAACACTTGGAACCAAGGCTGGAGAATCACAAGTTTGAAGCCTGCCTGGGTTATGTAGAAGACTGTATCAAAAGAAGAAGCAAGAGGAGGAGAAAGAGACTAAGGAGGATGAAGAAGGACGAAGAGGGGAAGGAAAAAGAGGAGGAAGACAAGGAGGAGACAGTTGGTCAGATTTATACACCTTTTTCAGTTTTATTTTGCATATGATTTTTTTTTTTGCCTCCATGTTTACCTGTGCACCACATGTGCACCTGATGCCCCTGGAGATCAGAAGATGGTTTTAGATCACCTGGAACTGGAGTTATAGATGGTTCACCTGCTATGTATGTGCTGGGAGCCAATTCCAGCTCATCTCTAAGAGCAATAATTTCTCTGAACTACGAGCCACCTCCGTCACCCCATATTTATGGATCTCCATCCATATTGAGTAGGTCTGGAGTCCTTGTCTCTTTGGAGTGAACTGCTCTTCCTCCAGCTCTCGGCTATTTCTCCCAGAAGGACCATGCAGCTCTGCGTTCTTGGCTTATTCTTTACATGATCTGGGGAGTTTTCCAGTCATTTTACAGCAATAAAAAAAGAATGAAGTTACAGTCTAATAAGGGTTATGGGATCAGAAGGCTCTCCACAGGGAGATGGAAAGAAACAAAACTTAGAGACTGCCTGTGAGAGCGGCTGGCTCCCGAAGGAGTCAGGAGCAGCACTACAGGCCGTGAGGAGAAAACAAAATAAAACAAAACAAAACTATGCCAGCCACTGGACGCCTGTTATGTGCAGAACACCTTTAAAATTTAGCCTTCAGTTAACTTTTAACCCCTTTATCGTCTAAGCAGAACAAAGAGACTTGAAGAACAAGTTCACTCAGGCCCCAGGTGGCCCAAGTTTCACAGAGACAGAGCGAGCCCAGACTCCAGAGGCCCAATCTATTTCCTGGAGAACTGCCTTCTAATGCTATGATCAGGTCAGAAGAATAAGATGCCAGCTCAGTGCACCTGGAAGCCATTTACACTTACTGGTAGTATAGCACACAGTGAGTGGGAGTAACGCATAAGGAGGGCATGCTTGGCCAGGGTAAGTGACTCAAAGGGGCCCTGTGAGGTCTTGTGGCAAAGGGCTACAGCCTTGGGATGCAAGGGGAATGGGAAGTAAAGGGTATTGTGTCTGATTGTGCACCATGGCTTCCCTTTTTCCAGAAATTCAAGGAAAAGATGTGACTATTAGTAGTAACACCTCCCTATCTCACAAGATTTTACAAGTCAAGATGGAAAAAAAAATGCTTTCGATGTGGCCAATGTTACGTAAATGTCACATGCCTTTTTCTCTTGTAGAAATATAGGGTTATTCTTCACCTGGCCCCATCACCTTGTCTTCTCAAAGGTGCCTGGAGAGTTTACACTTTAGTGAGAGAGACTAAGAGAACAATAAAGCAGCTGGTAAGCTATCACACAAACACTGGGTGGGAGAAATCAGTATCCCACCTCTAAAACAAGCAAAGTCAAAGAGCTGAGAGGGGAGGGTTCCCAGTCCAAGTTCATTAACATATCCTTGATGCTTCATGGGACTTGTCACTTGTATCTCAGGAAATTAAGGGGCCAAGCTGTAGACAAGGAAGCCCTTGGGCCTCTCAGATTCTGGGCTTGAAGACTGCACTCCTGGAAGCTTGAAATAAATCAGCTTGATCCCAAACTCCCTTTGTTTAGAAAAATGAAATGTTTTATCCACTTTCTCAACAGGAAATCAGATTTAGGTCCTTGTTACCACTTTATCATTTCCTCTTTGCTGTTATCGAGATTGCAGCTTCAGAGATGGTTAAATGTTTGTCATATTAATAGTACTGTCCCCATTTTTCACATACAGAAAGCTGACTGATGCTCACTGAAAACATGGTATGAAGATAAGGCTGTTTGTGCAGCTGTGTGTGTGCAGGGCTTTGTGTCCACTGAGTTCCCAATGTGTCCCTCTGATGACACCGGATGTGGTCTTCTGACTTTTGGAGGTAATAGCATGAGAGAGCTAAGAATGGACCTTAAAGACATGGGGGAAGAGCCAAACAAGCTCTTGCATTAATACATTTCTCAAACATCCCATCTGTCTGCTTACTGCCACCTACTACCTTTCTCTTTTGATGATGCCAGCATCTTTCTGCTGAGTCCTTTGATTCTTTCCTCTATACTGGTAGCTACAGCTCCAGTCAGACCTTTTCAAAGCTCCTCCCATATCTTCCACACAGCCACTAGAGTGATTTTTCTAAGCTGCAAAACTATCATATGTCATCCCTGTGCAGAATCCTTCAGTGCCTCCCCATTGTCCTCCAGATAAATCCTAGACTCAACCTCAAGGCCCAGCAGGACTGTTCTTGACTTCTGCCCATGCTGTAGACTCATCTATTACCTCAGCTAGCCAGCTAAGCTTTTGCCTCTGAGGACATCATTCCAGTGTTCTGATTCTGCCACACTCCCTTTAACCTCTGCTGAGGGCCTTCATCCTAACCTCTGGGATGGCAGATTAACCATAGCTACAAATTCTTTGATACTTTATCTACACATCTCTGTGTCTTCTCTTGTTCAGTGTGGGCAGGAACAGTGACCTTTGTGACTAGTGAATCCAGGGGTTATAATGTCCTGCTTGTTAAGAGCCTAGTAGATGTTCCCTACCCTGCTCTCTTCCCCAGAGCCTGATATATTGGGTAAACATCTTGACTGCCTTATCAGAGAGAAAAAGAAAGAATGTGTGAGGAATCTTTGACATTGTATGGAATAAATACCTCTCTTGACTTTCCCAAGCAAGACACTAGACAGAAGCTGAAGCCCCCTCTGGATCAACCAGACCAGATTAGTTTCCACCTAACCTCACTTGCCATCACATGGAACAGAAGAATCACCCAGTCAAGGTTCAGACAACCTCCTAACCCAAGAACTGTGAAATCTAACAAAATCATTGTTTAAATTCACTTAGTTTGAGAGCAAGTAGCTATACATTAAAAGACTGAATACTTTCTGTCCTTCCAGCTCATGCTGTCACTGTGATCCTATAGAAACTACCCCTCTTCCATCTGAATAATCCCAGATACTAGTTTCTCTCTCATGTGCCATTGTGAGGTCCACAGATTAGTTTAAACTAATAAGCTCCCCTATTAGTTTACCTCCAGCCTTTTCTCCATGAGAGAGTGGATGAAACACATGGAGGGTATCACCTGAAACAACAAAGAGATTCATAATTTATGGTAAGCGATTGGTTGAAACTTGCTATGGTTTGAATATGAAAAGTCCTCCCAAATATCCACCACCCCCATTAGTTGCAACGCACATGTGGCCCTGTTCTGCACCTCATGCTTTCCTATCTAGGTCTCCAAAGCCATTACATGAAACAACAACAGCAGAAGATCAGGCAAGTAATGGTGTGAAACCAAGTGTGCCCTTAGAGGAGCCGCTTGCTACTCCACAGGCACCATTAGCTTTTCCAGAATTTATCAAAATAGGCCTGGTATTAATGAAGGTCAACCCAATCCAGAATTAATATGGTATCCAATTGATATGTTGGATTTGAAATGATTCAAGGAATGTATTGTGTCTTATGGTATCCATTCAGGCTTTGTCAAGCAAATGCTTAATAACTGGGCAAGGCACCATAGAGTCATTCCTCAGGATTGGAAGGGACTGGTATTAGCTATGCTGGAAGGTAGCCACAATTACAATGGTTTTCATGGTGGAGACATGAATCTACAAAGTTAGCACAACAAAATATGGAAAGGGGAATATATGTTACAACTGATCAAATACTTGATGAGGGACTGCATGCTGACTTAAGGGAACAAATTCATATGGATGATACTGCAATTGATCAATGCCGTAATACAGCTTTAAGGGCCAGGGACAGGATTACAGCAAATGGAGAAAGATATGTTTCATATATTAAGATTAAACAAGGTCTGGGAGAAATCTTTACTGATTTTTTACAAAGGTTGACTTCAGCTGTGGAGAGAGATGTACCACACCCTGATATCAGACAAGAGTTAATAAATACCTTGGCGGGCTGGAGAGATGGCTCAGCGGTTAAGAGGACTGCCTAGTGCTCTTCCAAAGGTCCCGAGTTCAATTCCCAGCAACCACATGGTGGCTCACAACCATCCACAATGTGATCTGGTGCCCTCTTCTGGAATGCAGGTGTACATGCAGATAGAGCACACATATGCATAAAATAAATAAAATAAATCTTTAATAAATAAATAAATAAATAAATAAATACCTTGGCATTTGAAAATGCCATTTGTTGGACTGAAAGGAGAAACTGTAGGGGGAAATAAGATATACCTTAAACTTAAAAGAAAAAAAAAAAGGAAAGAGGATGGGGAGGTTGAGGGTGGGAGGGTGGGACTGGAGGGGGAATAGGGAGGGGACTGCGATTGAGATGTAACTTGAAGAAATAAAAAATAAAGGAAAAAAAAAAAGAAAATGTCAGTGTCCAATGCCAAAGAATAATTAGACCATTAAAGGCTTGAGGAGTCCCATCCTAGAGGCCCCCATGCTAGAGAGCTCAGATGCTAGCGAGTCCTGATGGAGAAAGTACTGGTGGACTGATGGCCAGATCTCCCTGAGGCAGAAAGAAGCTGGTGAGCAGAGACAGCCTCAGCAAGACAGCAAAAGGCCAAGGACTAAACCCTGAGGCTCAGCTTTTGCCTAGAGGGGTTTGACCTGTCCGAACAGTGGCCTAAATGAAACTGTGGCCTGTTTTAAGGACTGACGCAGAGCGGCAGAGTTGCTGATGTGAAGGAAATAATTTGGCCTACAGACAGCTGAGGTCTCCCAGAGACAAGAAAGCCTCAAACCTTATTTAAGGTGAGACTGCCATAGCCAATTTACCCTGACGAATCTACATCTGAGATATTCCAGAAAAAGGACTGCTAAGTGCATTAAAGGGTCTACAATAGAGACTGTGTTCCTGATGACTGAGGACCTGCCCCAGAAACTGTATCCTTCTAAAAGGTTATAAAATTAGCTGTAATAGTTATCTATAGGTTTAGTGGTTAGGTCAAAGGGATTGTAGGAATTTATAGGGTTAGTAAGAAAGTGTTTATATTTGTATAAGTAAATATTGTTACTAATAAATAACCATTGAATTGACCCGTCCAGCAGGTCCAGTTATTCAGGGTTTCGAAGAGGCGCTACCTGAGGGTCAAAAAAGGGGGGGGGGGAGAGAAAGAAAGGAGACCAAGCGTGTAAAGAAAGACAGAGTCAGTCTGGGTTGCGTCAAGGTCTCACTTTAATGTCGGGGTTAGCTGGTTATATAGCATCAAGGAAAAGGAAGTGAAGAGGCACAGGGAGGGGTGGCAATATCCTGAGCAACAGGGGTGGAGAAGGTCATCTGATGTGAACATCTGTTGTGTACGCGGGCGGAAACGTCTTGCGGCCATAAATATTCTGTGGCTTTTCTCTCGGAATCTTCATGCGCCAATGCATCTGGGAGGGGCTCTTGTTCACAGTTCCCATGCCTGCCTCAGGGCAGGTGCAGTTATGGTAGTTTTAGGCCACATTGGGATGGCTCCCCACATTGAATAATTGAAAAGTTCGGTTACACCCATTACTACTGTGAAATGTTCTGGAAATTTTATTGGGTGGAGGCTAGCTATAGAAGCAGGTCTCTGGTGAAGCATCCTTGGGGTAGTATGCTGCCTTTACTGTCTCTGCTTCATAACTACCTTGAGGTGAGCAGCTGTATCCCACCACATCCTCCCCACCACAGTCCTCTCCCATACCACAGTCCCAGGCACAGTGATACTGATCATCATGGACCGGCACCTCTTAAAGCTGTGGTCTAAAGTCAATTCATCCATCTTTAAGCTATATCTGTCAGGCATTTGTCAAAGCAGCAAAGAGCCTGACTAGGGCATAAACCAAGAGTGACATCCAAGTTCTCAAAGTCATCACATGAAGCAGGGTTGAATGACTAGTCAGATTGTGAAGGAGGATGTCTAAATTATATTCTGCTTGAAGCTAGGTGTAGTGGTATTTTCAAAAACCCATGATGAGAGCCGGGCGGTGGTGGCGCATGCCTTTAATCCCAGCACTTGGGAGGCAGAGGCAGGCAGATCTTTGCGAGTTCGAGGCCAGCCTGGTCTACAAAGCGAGTCCAGGACAGCCAGAGCTGTTAAAAAACAGAGAAACCCTGTCTCGAAAAACCAAAAAAAAAAAAAAAAAACCATGATGAGTGACTATAAAATCATTAAGCATTCTTTCATACCTCAGAGTATGTAAACACCACCTAACTACGGGATAAGACTATTGGTACCTACCTCTCTTGGTACTTGTATTTATCTAAACATCAGGTCTAAATAATGTATTCATACGCATCCTTTATTCGTTTACCCAAGCATTTATCAAGAGTCTTGTATGCACCAGATGCTGCACCAGTTGCCAGTGATATAATGTACAAAACCACAAGGTTTAGGGGCATATTAGGCAGGCAGGAACCAATCAGAACCAACTCCGTATTAATCAAGGAAGGCTGTCCCCTGCAGGGGACTTGAGCAACAAGGAAGGAAATACCTGCATCCATCATTTACCCCAAGTCTCCAAGGATGGCACTGCTCAGAGCTGATAATTATTAAATTAAATGAAGCAGGGGATCAGGGACAAAAATGAAAACAGTAACCTCAGTATGGCGTGGAAGCATACGCTTCTAAGAAAGGCGAAGTCTTCCTGGGTGGAGGGCCAGCAGTGGTGTGGGGAAGAAACTGTTAAGGAAAAGGGGAGATAGTTTTAAGCCAGTGGCAAGACCTAGAGTTAAAGGCTTAATTAGAAAAGCAGACATTTTAGGTTCACACAAATAAGCAAACAGAATCCCCTTGGCCCCTCCTTATCACTGCCAAGTAATTGCTTTAAAGCTGTGGTTTTCTCTGCTTGGACGATCCTTAAATATATGTTGATAAAAGTAATGAAGACACCAGTGATTGGAGATCAGGCTGCTCCTTCACAACCTTGCTTCTAGCTGTCCTTGGCTCCACGTGACCTGAGCAAGTCGGTGTCTACCTGCTCAGTTTCTCTCTGCCTCCCCACCAACTCAAAGTAACTGAGGACAAGGTTGGAGTTGGTAGTGGGTGTCCAATCAGATCCTAAATTTCCTCTAGTCTTGGGATCATGGGGTACAGCTGAATGTAGCAGCTCAAACTCTGATTTAGAACTAGATCCAATGTAGGCCAACTGTCAGTGCCACCATTTGTTCACTACCCATGTGACTGTGGACTTGAGGGCAAGGAGGGAAAGCTTTGAACTCTTTTTCCCACACATTAAAAGGGAAACTTTTGGTTTGGAGATGTAGCTCAACGATAGATAACTTATACAGCTTCCACACGGCCTGCCTGAGATTTGATCCCTAGCACTACCAAATAAAATTAAAAGATGTTAGTAACACCCCCAATTCTTTGAGAGTCAAGGTAGAGAAGAGTCAGGCATTAGGACCCAGAAAAGTTAACTGTGTTTCTCCATAAATGTTGCTGATGCAAATGGCCCACTATGAACAGTTCTGCAAGATGTTAGCATACTCAGAGTCTCCAAATGAAAGTGCAGCCTGTTCTTCCTCCCTGGAGTCCTCCTATTAACTAATACCCTGTCTTGCTTTTGCTCATAGATGTCTCCCTAACGTCCTCTGCATTCAGGGTTAATTCTTCTATTATTATCTCACACACAGCAGGGTGTAACGTGCTTACCTGCCTTTCTGACACCTCACTATTCTCAGAGCTAGAAGCTCTGTGAGAAAAGTGAGCAGGCCATTTCTAAAACCTCTAGATCTTGTAGTATGCTGCCTAGCACACTGAAGACACTTCATGACTATTTTTAAAATCCATATTTTTGAGTCTTTCTATCCATACCCCTACATGACCACTTGCTAGCTGTCTGCATGACCTTGCATGCATATTTTGGGTTCATCTGTAAATTGGATTCAAGTACATACCATATTAAATCATCACAGGATGCTAGGTAGCTAGGACCCCTGTTGTGTAACATGCCACTAAGAGAGAGGAGATACTTTAAAACAACCCATACCAATATAATATACAATGTGAGAATTATGATTAATTATATCATCTCATATACAAAATTTTTACGAAGAGCATATTTTAGGTACTGTTGGTATAATATAGTGTGGATAAGGAGTTATGCAAGATGATGGCTGGGTTATTCTGCCTGATTATAAAATCAATTCCCCCTCTATATGTATATCAAAACATCATGTTGTATGACTTAAATATAAATAATAATTGTTATTCTGAAAATGCTAAAAGGAATCCAATGTTTTCAATCTCGTAAAACTTGTATTTTTACAGTTATTTCAAAAGTTCATTCGGATTCATTTGGCCCATACACATACATATCAGTGGGAAATGCCAACAAAAAGGAAAGATTAGAAATAAATTAAACTGACTGAGATGCTTCTAAACCTTCGTCATATGCATACCTGCTCTTCCACTGAAAATCGTGGAGTAGATATTTTTCTAAACAAAGTCACACTCCATGTTGGTGACACAGCATTTTCTTTTAAAATGCCCAGAAGAACTGATAGATGAGCTTGTCAGGTGCCTGACTGGTCCTATTCACCTCCATTTCTCATTAGACTCTTGGGCAGTAAAACAGCCCTGGTTATTTCCAGGACTTTCCTCTAAGATGCTGGCACCCATCCGATGATCTCTGACATGAATGTGTGAAAAGACAAGTCAAGTTTATTCTGATGTTGTACGGCCAATAGAGACTATCAGACAGTAACCCAGCCTAGATTTGGGCTACTGAGTAGAAGTGTGCACATTGAAATTGAAGAATTCTATCACCATCCGACCTGGAGGACAGGCAGAGAGACTTCTTTCTCCTGTCACCCTTTTACTCCATTCAGACCTTCAGCTGATTGGATGGGGTCTGATGGGGTGGTGTTAAGCATTCTAAATGTTAATTGGTCCTGTTTGCTGTCTGTTACTTAATTGACTCTGATTGGTTAAATAAATGCTGAGGCCTGGAGATTGGGCAAAGACAGAGGTAGGCAGGACTAAGGTTCTTGGGCTTTTAGAGAGATACAGAGCATCTTGGGAAGAAAGCCGTAGACACCAGGAGCAAACAAGGAGGACACGTCATGGGGTGGATTAAAGAAGATCCTTCCATGTGGCCTGAAACATCGACCTAGTGTGGATTATATTTGGGAACTAGAATTATGAGCTAGCTTAGATGGGCTAGGATTGCACAACCCAGGCCTAGGCTTGTTAAAATCCACCCGGTGTCTGTGTGTATTCATTTATAATGGCCGGTTAAGGATTTACACAGCCCAAACAATTAAATATAATATAAATACTGGGTAAATAGTTTAATTAGCTATTTTTTCAACTGGGTCCACTCAAATGGTATAGAGTCAACTCTTCTAACCAGTTGACTAAGCACCCATCCAATGCCAATCTCATTCAGAAACTCCCAGAATACTATTTACCCAAATGAAACCCATCAGGTCAAGGGTCGAAGTGTTCTTTATTCCCTCAGGGCTCAGTGTCAGAGTTTTGTAAGATGATTCTTGGCTTTCTCTTTGCTAAATGCTCCTGCAAATGTATTCTGTTGAAAATACAGATGTCTAGGACACGATATCCTATCTTCAATTTCTCCTCTCTCAGAAGCTCACCCTGCTCACTCTTTCTTCTTTGTATTTCTTTTTTAAGCTACTCAGTCTGATAAATTAGGGCTATTAAGAGACTTTGGTATTCTATCTCAGCTTACTATTTTGAGGACTAAAATACTCATAAATATAAGGATGCTTGCACTGTGAATGGATTCACTTTACCAGTGGAAAATTTCACTTTCCCTAATATATATTTTTAAAGTGTCCTGCTGACATTCTGCACAATACCTTCCCATGATCTTCTCACCATCCCTCCATCCCTCCCATTTTTATCCAATAAAAGCACATCCATCATGAATGTGCCTCCTGTTCTCTGCACCATAAATAACAGCCTGGGAAGGGGAACATCTCCCATAACACAGCACTGTCAAGTTTAACCAATTTGAAGATTTATTGTTAAGCTTTCTTGGGATGGGAGCCAAGAATACCTACATGCCTATCAATGATACCATGGCCTCTCTTGAGTTTGGACAAAGACACTCAAAATCCTTTAAGAGGAGAGAAACACGCCTATGACTTCAGCGCTTGTTGTTGGGAGGATGGCAGACTGGAATGCTTATTACCTTATTACACAATGATGTCGCTCTTGGGTACATTGCAGATTACACCTCTGCCCCCAGTTAATTATGGAGGATGACTCTTAACTCTAGGAATGCCCCAATTTGTATGATAAACTTCATGTTCACTGCAGAGGTAGCCTGAGAGACACAGTACTCCATATTGCCTTTCGTTTATCCCCATCCCCCACGAGATATTCAACTGAATAATTGAGCCTTCTTTCCCATCCATCAAACACTCATCCTAGTCAGAGGAAACATTCCCAAGGTGAAATAAGGGGGTGCGAGAAGAGGAAGAAACGATGGCTTCATTGAAAAGAATAGAAACATGAGTTTAGTTCACACCATGGGCAGGGCACTGAATAGATAGACAGAGAGATCATGGCTAGATAGATAAATTTTATATATATAGACAAGAAATATCATGTGTTCATTCTTAGAACAATCTCCCAAAGAACCGGAATTCTGTGACTTCTCTGCACAATCACAAGATTCAAACTCTATACAATCAATGTAGTTTTCAGAGAGAGAGGAGAGAGAGACAGAGACAGAGACAAAGAGACACAGAAAGACACAGATAGACACAAAGAGACACAGAGAGAGAGAGAGATGACAATCCCTAATGGATACAGGTCTCATGCAGATCTGCTTTTCTAAGAGCCATACTACCATAGTTGGTGAGAACTAGAACTCTAAGGCTAGATGTGGTAATTGGCTCTGATATTCCTAAATTCATATTTCTAACCCAACTAGTGTTCCAGATTCTGATGACTCTTACTTTCAGTTTTAAATAAAACTCCAACTCTGGCCAGAGAAATCTAGGGGTCCAGCCTCTCCTCATGGCTCTGAATGCAGGCATCTGCCTTCATATCTTTAAATGACTGACTTGAGGACTTCAAGTACAAAGCTCCCGTTTATTTCCTTTACTCCTGGATTCTCTGTGACCAGTAACTGATTTGCATCCAAGGAGCTTCTCTGATCATTTCCTCCCTTTGGGACACAAAGATACCATTTGGATTGGATAAGCACAGAAGTCATAGACCCAGTTTTAATTCTTATTTCAGATAACTTTTGCCGTGTGACTTATAGTAAGTTACTGGACCTCCCTGAGTCTTGGCTTACCTCCATGTGAAATGGGATTATTCACGCGGCCACCAATTCTACACCTATACCCTTTCATTTGTAGCTAGAAATTTCTTAACATTTGGCTGACAACTCCTTTCTGACACACTCTGTCACAAATTAACAACACTCTCTTCATTGGGTTCAACTTATCATGATTTCAACAGAGGGAAAAGCATGAGTTACAATGCAGATTTTACTTCCCTCAATATACAAATGCTTCTAAGAAATGGAGAAAAAAAGCATAACCCTACAAAAATTATAGCAGATGATAACAGGCAAATGGTGTGAGCAGGATTTTCAAGGCCAGAAGAAATAAAAATGGCCAAGAGAGAATGAGGATTTGAGAGGCCAATGAGCTGTTCAGCAGGAGCAGCTGCCAAGTCTGATGACCTGAGCTATCACCATAATCAACATGCTGCTTGATTCCACGAGTGACATGCAGCAGGTGCAAGAACGTCCAAACACACACAGAGAAGAGAGAGAGAGAGAGAGAAGGGAAAGAGAGATTGATAGGTAGATAGGTATGGCATAGATGGATAGATGATTGCTAGATGATAGATAGATAGATAGATAGATAGATAGATAGATAGATAGATAGATGATAGAAAATAAATGTGAGAACATAAGTGTTTGAAAAAAGAAAATCACCCAAGCTGGTTAACAAACAAGTGTAATTTAAAACAATGCATGTAAGATGTTTAAAGTCCACAAGGATAGTTTTATTCAAGGCTTTGAACTTAGTAAAAGAAATTTTAAATAGTAGTAGAGTATATCTATCAATAATATTTGGAAAACTTTTGATTGAAAATTATGCTCAGGGATTTTATCACAGAGATTATAATTTTAAAATATGCAAACTATATGTTTGATGATGTTTATCAAATGTTATTTAAATTATTGAAAATGTGACAATAACCTAAATGTCTAACAGAGAAAGATGAATTTTATATATATATATAAAATTCTTGACAGACATTTAAAGTGTGGTTTTGAGGAACATTTAATAGCAGGCAAGTTACACTAAACAATGACCAAAAGCAAAGAAGCAAGTGCCTGCGGATTTCCTCTGGATGATGGGATTACAGCTAACTCTTCTTTTCCTTCCTTGCATATTAGTATATTTGAAACTGAACTGGGAAGAACAGAGGGAACAAAGGAGAGAATGGAAAGGAGGAAAAGGAAGAACTAGATACTGCAAGATGAAGTTTCCTTTCCACCAAGCTCGCTGGTGGATGGACACCAGTCCAGATGAGCTAGAGGACTTGGAGAAAGATGATTGACTTGCTCAGTGGCATGCAGTGTGAGTTTTTGCTCTGATTCTAACTTCTCTGCTTCTCAGTGTTCTTTGTAGGATGAAGATAAAAATTGCTAGACTGGCTTGCACGCTGGGTGGCTGTGATGATCAGAAGGCATGCCATATGTGAAAGTACTTATCAAACTGCAAAGTGCCCGACAAATCCTGGAGAGAGTAATTATGGCCTTCGTTAGTGTGATCATTCTCTCTTGCTCCATTATCCTCTGCTGGAGAGCTGCTTGTTGGGTGGTGAAGTGCACTCAGCATTTCTACATACACAAAGAGAAGCACATGAGGCTATCCAGGCCTGTTTCAATAGATCTGACGTCAAGATATAACTGAGTGGATACCAAAGCATCCAATGGTCAGGGGAGGGAAGGATGGGTTGGGTGGTCATACGAGAACAGCACTGACAATAGGCAATCCAGGCTAGAGTGTAATTAGTCCACTGTGAGCTGTATGACATCAGAGTGCCACCTGCCTGAATTCCTTTCATTCACCTGTAAATGGAGAGTCACTCCAGTCCTGATTCTGCTGCAGTCATTAGAGAGAACATGACTCATGAGTGATACTTTATGGCTACTAACACACACAAGTAGAGATAACATATAGAATTCCATGTGATATATGATATATAAACATGCTATATAAATAACAAAACTTACAGAACACAGATTCTCTCCAAACTAACATACAATATAGAAAATAAAGTTTGTATGAAAGATTTTCAAAATCACTTCTCAATGATATCAGTATGCTTTTGTATATATAAATATTCATGTGTAGATTATCATTGTTGTTATTTTTTGAGACAGGTCTCTCTTCATAGCAATGGCTGTTCTCAAACTCACTAAGTAGCCCAGGCTGGCCTTGATTTCACTTGCCTCTGCCTCCCAAGTACTGAGGGTTTTAAAACACCTTTGAATGTGAAACCCTATTTTATAGACCTTCATGATCCCTGAAACAAACATCATTCATGTTAACCTAAGGTAAAACTGTCTGCAAATGTGGGCTTTCTCTTAACCTCACCTCTTTGCTATACAGAACTCTTGAGCCCTAGTTATTAACTAACCTCTAGTAAACCTCGTTTTTCAGAAATTGTGATTATGATAGTTAATTTTTATTGAGATGTGTAGCATCCTTAACATTCCCTAGAAAACACATATTCATCTATGTGTGCTTCTGCCAACATGCCTCGCCATCCTGTCACCTTCATTTTTTCATGATTTAATTTTATTAGTTTATCCATCTCCATCTCTTCTTCTGTTCTTTCATCTAGTCACCCATTCGTACACTCATTCCCATTTAATAGACAGGAAAATTGAGGATCAAGATGAGCCATCATGCCTCAGGTCAAAGAGAGCTTACATTCAGGTTGTAAGTATTTACCTCCAGAGTCCAATGTCATTTCATGGGATAACTCTTGCATCTGGCCCATAGCCTATAACCTAAAATACTGGAGCTCAATGTATAAGTAGGAGAGGAAAAGGAACAGAGCCCTGTGAAGACAAGTAGAGCAGGTGAGAGGAATGAAAATTTTAGAGACCCTCTTGGCAGGCAGTGGAGCCAGTCCAGCTGGGTTCCAGGAACTTAGCTGACCATAAAAAAGGTGGAACTAAGAATAAGAATGAAGGTCAGTCAGGTCATGAGCCCCAGGCTCCAGGAATTAGCTAACCACAAAGCCGATAGTAAAGTAAGATTAAATTCTTTCCTGAGAAAAACAAGTATAGGATGTTTCCTGCTGACTAACTAAACAATGGGCTTGTACTTTCCACCTGTATTTCCCCTCACCCCCTTGGGTTGTGGTAAACAATGGGCTGGTACTTTCCACTTGTTTTTCCCCTCACACCCTTGGGTTGTGGTTTAAATACCCTACTCACCCCCAAATTAGGGTCACGAACTCCTCTACTCCTGCATGGGATACGAGTTGCGTCCTCAGTGCACTAATCCCCAAAATAAACTCTTGCAATTGCATCAAGAAGGTCTCCTGCGAGTTTTTGGGTGGCCGTGATATCCTGAGTGTTGGGAAAGAGACTTCCCTCTCCCAGGTCTTTCACAGGTAAGCATAGGAGGTAGGCTAGCCTGAGACTCTGTCTGGTACCTATGTTCATCCCCATCTTGTAACAACGCACTGATCAGCCTCACTCCTTTTCTTTCATGTGTTCTGTGTATACACCTCCATCCAAACAATGCACCCAACAAACTCAGAGCCCTCCTGACTCTTTCCCTGGACCATGTTATGCATACTCCAGCCTCTGAACAATAATATAATTTCCTCCGACCACAGTAACAAGCAAAATGTATTCAGTCATTCCCAGTGTATCACGTTTGAAGAAAAGGAGAGCTGTTCTGGTCTGAACTGATTTTGGTGGATTCAATCAACCAAACCGTCTTTCAAGTGAAAGTTTAAGGAGAATTCCCTATTTACTGTTGAATGCCTATGCACAGTTGTGTATGTAAGTTACTAAAATCAGATGCATTATGGGAAGGTACACACACATTAGGCAAAATGAATATGTGACATAATATATCAATAAAAATAGAGAACCAACCCAAATGTATCCCTTACTAACTATTCCTTCCTCTTAGATCTCCTAAAAAGAAATTCCAGGCTGTGGCATGCTCAGTAATGTGTCCCACTGCCACTTTTGACAATGTGTGTATCACCTGCACTATTGTTTTTCTCTGAACAAAGTTACCCTGCTAATTTTACAGATTTATATGAGCCCTTACATTAGTTCTTAGAAAAAGAGGCCAGAAACTTGAAAACACCTGGCTTAGACCCCGATCACCAGTGATACAGGGACATCTGAGAATCCTAAGGAACTGCTGAGGAATTGAAGGAGAAAAAGGGACTGTGAGGTTCACTAATCACAGGGGTCACAGTTGAGCAAAATTTTAGAGAATTTAGAGTTTTCCTCATTATAGAGGAAACACTATAGCATGAAGAAAAAAGAACAAGAAAGGCTAAATATTAGAGAATGTGGGAGGACTGAATGCAGGGAATGGACAGTGTGCGTGTGTGTTTATGTGTGTGTGTGTGTGTGTGTGTGTTTATGTGTGTGTGTGTTTATGTGTGTGTGTGTGTGTGGGTGTGTGTGCTATGTGACTAATTGTTCTTCTAGACATAATTCTGTCATTGATTTTTGGAGTGGTGCATGAATGCATAAAACATATTCAATACTAAAAGTCTAAAAGTTAATATAAAGTCTCATAGTGTCTCTTGGAATGCCAATTAAGTTCATTAAGTTGTATAGACTTTGTGCCTGGTTAATTTTACTGTGTGATGTTTTTATTTATTTGCAAGGGATTATTTTTTAATGATGAAGTTTTGTGTGGGTTTTTATTTGTTTATTTTGGAAAAAAGTCCCCAGGGGATTAGTGAGGCCTACCTCAACAGGTGTCTGCGATGAAGTTTCTAGAGGCAATTATATAATAAGAGCTTTGACCTAATCATCAAGGAATTGTATCCTTGGCTGATTAACAACACAATAGCATTAATGGGAGGTGAGGCCTATTCAAGGAGGCAGCTCACTGAGGCAGGTCATTAGAGGTTTTAATCTTGCCCTGGCAACTTCTGGAATTCCTTTTCCTCTGCTTCCTATCTGCCAAGAGTTCCACCACACATTTCCATTGCCATAATGCTCTGCCAGTGCTCACACAGGGACAGTAACCACGGTCTAACTTTTTGAAACTGTGAGACAGAATAAACAGATCATCCATACAAGTTGCTTCTGACTGGTGCTTTTCTGAGAAAGACAAGAAAGCTGACTATTACAGTGATAATCATACCTGTCCATCAGAAAGCTATGAGAAAGCAAGGAGCCAGTGTATAAAGGGGCTGCTGATGCTCCCAGCCAAATGGCCTTGATACCTTTCCTTCCAACCTGACATAGTCTGTATGAAAAGTTTGGAAGAGAGGAGATTAATGAACTCTGAGAAGACAAAGCCTGAATATGAAGCCATTTTACTATTGCTATTCATACTAATAATAACAGCAGCAGCAGAAAAAAAAAAACTGTCTTGATCATAGCCACTTATGCTTCCTAATGCATTAGGAACTCTTCTTCATTTGTTAACTAATGCTACATCAGCAGCCTCCCTTTGCATACATTTTCCTACACCCATTCATTCATTAACAAAAAAATAAAAGATTTCTCATTAAAGTTTGTCCTGCCCTTCAAAGGGCACTGGGTACAAGGACTGTATTTTACCCAAGGACTCATTGAGCAGGAAAGCTTGACTAATTACTTTGCTAATTACCTGAAACATTTTCCGTTTGACAACATAATCATGCCAAGTGAGGTAAAATATCTCAATTACTTAGGAAAAACAGCATAAGACCCCACCCTGCCTTCTCTCTTTTGGTTGTACAGGCTGTATTATATAATCTTCTTTCTCAAGTCACAGGTCACTTACCAAAAAAATGGGTCACACTCATGTGATATCCTGACAGGCCCTGTGATAT
Source organism: Lophiomys imhausi (assembly GCA_907164525.1). Taxonomy (NCBI): domain Eukaryota; kingdom Metazoa; phylum Chordata; class Mammalia; order Rodentia; family Muridae; genus Lophiomys; species Lophiomys imhausi. The sequence goes on along the minus strand of CAJQZJ010033967.1, from coordinate 1,138,315 downwards.
CTTTAGTTTTTCTTCTAAGGACAGTAATTTAGGTGAAACAATGAGGTTTGCTCAAAGGAAATAGAATATCCAAGTACATGCTTGAGTTTTGTGTTATCTTTGGTTAAAGTTCAATTCTCATTGGGGTGTGACTTCCAGCAAGATCTTTAAGAGTGTTCTACAAAGATCTGGGATGTGAAAGCAAATACACATTCTTTCTTGTGGTCAGGGCTGGGACACACCACATTTGGAATGAAAGTCATTTCTGAGAGGCCTAAGATTCATCATGATGATTACAGGATGCAAGGCTGATGCAGAAGTGAAGAGGCTTTTGAAAAGTCAAATGAAAGGGGGACAAAGGGATGAATTTTTTATACCAGGACATCAGAAAGCTGATGATAAAACATCCCCAACTTTCCCCCTCATCTTGGTAGATCCACACCTTTCTACCGGGAAACTGAGTTTATGCTCAGTGAAGGTCAACGGACTCCCACATGAGCATCACTTGGTGCTTTATTAGAACTACAGACTCTCAGTGCTCCCCAAACAAAGAGCATTCTAGAACGATGTCTCATGTACTCACTTACACAGGAAAGTTTAGGAGTTCTTGAATACCTTATACAACTGATAAACCTCTTCTGCACCTTTCTCAAAAGAATCTCAAGTCCACAGGACTACTGGCGGATTCGCCTTCTGCTACAAAATATTCACCACAATTATTTTAACTAACCCAGTACCCAAAGTGCTGGCAGACACATTTCTGTAGAAGCATCTATCAGATAAAGTCACAGGAAGATATGGCAAATATGTGCAGTCTATTATTGACTGGTGATACTTACCTAGGATATTGATTCAATAAATGATCATTGGACAGTGATTAGACAGGGCTATGTTATGAGTTCAAGGCCTTACTGGACTTTATAGTGAGATCTGACAAAGAAAGAAGGAGAAAGTAGAGTGGGGAGAGGAAGGAAAGAAGGAGGGAAGGAATGAAGGAACGAAGGAACGAAGGAAGGAAGGAAGGAAGGAAGGAAGGAAGAGAGAGAGAGAGGGAAGAAGGGAGGGAAGGAGGAGAAAGGAACCAATAGGAAGGAGATACATCATCAATTAGTGATGTCCAGCACATAGATGTGTCCAGTTGTACCTTAATGAGTTTAGAACAGGATTTAGTAGCGGGGGGTGGGGGCGGCTTATACTGAAAGTCCAAGGAATCATTTGATCTGGAATCTAGACTCTATCCTCAGTTTCAGGCCTCATTTTTTCACATTTAATATGAAAACACTGAACTTCAACCACAGAAGGCCATTCCTACCCTGACGTTCCTTAATCTTATCAATCCATGTTTCTTTGTTTATTCCATCCTATCACACATATCCACATTCTCACAAAACCAGATTTACAGCAAGCCCAGCCCCACTTAGAGCACAGCCCTCCTCTCCACAGTCTGGTGGTGCCTGCTGCAGGGATAAAGAGAAGGAGAAGGAAGGGTAAGGGATGTGGAGAGTACAGCCTGCCAAGCACACTTGCCTAAAGCAGGGCCCCAGCTCTCCACCTACACTGGGCATCTGTTTCCAATGAAGCTAAGGAAATTCCACACCCTATCCCTGTGCTCTCTCATGGCTTTTCCTGATCTTGCCTTCCCTCTATGGGCTCTGAGTCAAGCCAAAACTCCCCATGTGTTTTCAAAGGCCAGAAAGTAGAACAAGCCCTGGCGTCCTTTCTTCCCTGGTGGTGGCTAGCTGCCAATTTTCATTCTCCCAGGCTGTTTAAAAGCACTTGAGAGGAAATGCCACTGCTGGGCATTGGAAGATTGTTACCAAGCCTCTGAACATGGTTGTGTCAGGAGGAAAGTTCTGGACAAAACAAGACATTAGTGGCATAGTTTCTCTAGAGACATCTACCCACTTGTATCCAGAACTTGTTACTGTTGACAAGAGAGATGTTAAATACACCAAAGAGTCATAAGCAGAAGGTGACATTTCTCAAGTTTGGACAATGTTAAACCCTGGGAGGCATTTGACAATGTCTATAAATACTTTTGGTTGTCTCAAATGCAGAGAAAGGTGCAACTGACATCTAGTAGGTAGAATCTAAGAATACTGATTAAAAAAAAAATCCTGCACCATGTGTGAAAAGGTCCATGACAAATAAGGATCCAGCCCACACTCAGCAAGTTGAGAAACAGCACCACCATACCACTTACCCTCCACCCTTCACTCCACCCACAACCCCACCACCTCACCTCACTCCCACAGAATGCTGAACTTTGTCTTTATCACACCCATGCCTCTGTTTTGTAGTACAAGAAACCTGGGTTCAGAGAAGAATAAGTGCTCCAGACAGCTTGTAGAAGTGCTGAAGGAGAGATTATCCACCAAGGTGCTTAAAGAAGGTCAAAGGAAAACAAAAGCTGACCATAAGGAGAGACCTCCTCAGGCATGTAGCAAGAAGGTGGAATGAAAGACTTATACGGGAATGATGAGCTTCAGGATACAGTCACCACATCCATAGCAAAGCAGGTTTCAGACACACTTTGTGCTCCACGGGATTAGCAACATCTTCAACCTTACTGATGATTTACAGGGGAAAGTGGAAAAGCATGGATGGAAAAAACTGAGGGGGTTTCCTCCCATTTAGGCTTACCCTGACACTGGAAAATTGAAACAGAATTCAATTGTTTGTTATCGTCGGAATGATTTCCAGAAGAACTATCCAAAGTTCCTCCTGGGACAGTTTTCATATGTTCCCAAGTACACACCTTTCAGTGCCCAAAGAGAAAGTACATTACCATTTGGTGCCTCCAGTTTAGAGCCTACATCATGAACCACACAGCAGACCTCTATCTAGCCTATATTTCTGATTCTAATTCAGAAAAGTTGACTGAAGTCTTGCGGTTGGATTAGGGCAGCTTTGGGTCTGTCTCCATTCTTTCATCTCTACTAATGACCCAATGTGGAGGCAGCAGTAGGTTCTGAAGTTGAACAAGATGGAAGTATTTTCAGGAGCCTCTACTTTATGATCTGATTGGACAGTTCTGATCCTGCTACCTCATTATGCCAAAGAGTTCCTTTCATCACAGCCACACTTTGACTTAACAGACAAAAATGTACTTGTAATGCACACTTCTAAGTGGCTGGATGCCATCAAAGTTAGGTTTCATTTTGGAGTGACATTCTTGAAACATGAAGCTTCAAAATCTTTCCTATAGTTCTGTTGACCAGTAAATCAGCCCTCCTCAAATTAGCACCACCACAGCCTATGCCAAAGTCAGACTCATCTTTAAAAGTCAAGTATTTGTTCTGATTTTAAAAATAGTACACTTCCTTTATATAATACATATACACAAAAGAATGCAAAATTCACCTCAAATAGTCTCACACACACACACAAAAAAAAAAAAAGGTTGGCAAGATGGCTCAGAGGTTAAGAGTACTGACTGCTCTTCCAGAGGTCCTGAGTTCAATCCCCAGCAACCACATGGTGGCTCACAACCATCCATAATGAAATCTGGTGCCCTCTTCTGGCCTGGAGGCATACCTTCAGACAGAACACAGAATGCATAAACAATAAATAAATCTTAAAAAAGAAAAAGATCAGTGGTCAATATTCTTCTCTAATTTATGTATACACTCATATCTATGTATACCACTGAATAGCATATACAAACACATTTAAATTTTCTCTATTTTCTACTTAATTTCATCATCTACTATTTTAACAAATTATGGATTGTGATCATCTTAACTTACAGTTAAATGATTTATATACCATTGCTATATAGCATCATAGTGATTTAACATAATTTATATTTTACAATTATATGGCATTTTCTCTTTATGATATTAAAAATAACTTTAGAAAAAAATCTTTTCCCCCCCCAACATTTATTTATTTATCCAAGTTACATCCTGATCACAGTTCCCTCCCTCCTCCCCACCTGGTCCCACCCTCCCACCCTCTTACACCTCTCCCTCCTTTCCTTCTGCTTGGGTGAGGGAAGCTCTCCCATATCCACCCCCCTCAGTTCATCAGTCACATGAGGGTTAAGAGTGTCCACTTGCTCTGGGACCCAACATAGCATCCCAGCTAGGGTAAGGTGTCCCTCTAACAGACAACAGAGTCCATGACTGAGAGCCCCCCATTTGCTATGGGATCTGTATGAAGACCCAGTTGCCTATCTATATATGTATGTGGGATCTAGGTCTAGTCTAAACTTTTTTCTTCTTCTTTTGGTTAGTGTTTCAGTCTCTGTGAGCCTCTTGGGATCTAGGTTGGTTGGTTCTGTTGATCTTCATGTGGTGTTCTTGGCCCCTCTGGGTCACTCTGTTCCTCCCTCTCTCTTACATAGGACTTCCAAAGCTCCACTGATGTTTGGCTGTGTGTCTCAACATCTGTTTTGATCCGCTGCTGGGTGGATTTTCTCATAGGATAGTTATGCTAGATTCCTGTTCCTTTGGGTTCATAGGTTGTAGGATATTTATCCTGTACTATATGGCTGAAATTCAGTTGTAAGTGAATAAAGGTCATGTTTATCTTTCTAGGTCTGGGTTAGCTCACTCAGGGTGAGCTTTTCTAGTTCCATCCATTTGGTTGCAAATTGCATGATTTCCTTGTTTTTGATAGCTGTGTAGTATTCCATTGTGTAAAAGTACCACAGTTTTTTGTTTTGTTTTGTTTATCCATTCTTCGTTTGAAGGGCATCTGGGTTGGGTTATTTCCTGTTTCTAGCTATTACAAATAAAGCTGTTACGAACATAGTTGAGGAGATGTTCTTGTGGTTTGGTGAAGAATCTTTTGGATATATGACCAGGAGTACTATGGCTGGGTCTTGATGGAGAACTATTCCCAATTTTCTAAGGTATCACCAGATATATTTCCAAAGTGGTGGTACATGTTTGCACTTCCACCAGCAATGGAGTAGGGTTCCCCTTTCTTCACAACCTCGCCAGCATGTGCTGTCACTTGAGATTTGATCTTAGCCATTCTAACTGGTGTAAGATGGAATCTCAGAGTCATTTTGAGTTGTATTTCCCTGGTGACTAAGAATGATGAATGTTTCTTCAAGTGCCTCTGGGCCATTTAGAGATTCCTTTTTTGTGAATCTTGGTTTAGCTCTGTACCTCATTTTTTTATTGGATTATTTGATTTCTTGGTGTTTAATTTTTTGAGTTCTTTGTAAATTTTGGATATTAGCCTTCTGTCACATATGGGGTTGGTGAAAATCTTTTTCCAATCTGTAGGCTACCATTTTGTTCTAATGGCAGTATCTTTTGCCTTACAGAAGCTTTTTAGTTTCATAAGGTCCTATTTATCGATTGTTAGTTTTAGAGCCTGAGCTATTGGGATTCTGTTCAGGAAGTTGTCCCCTGTGCCAATGAGTTCTAGGCTTTTCCCCACTTTCTCTTCTATTAGACTTAGTGTGAGTGGTTTTATGTTGAAGTCTTTCATCCACTTGGACTTAAGTTTTATGCAGGGTGATAAATATGAGTCTATTTGCATTCTTCTACATGTTGACATCGAGTTAGACTAGCACCATTTGGTGCAGATGATTATTTTTTTCATTGTTCAGTTGTGGCTTCTTTGTCAAAAATTAAGTGACTGTAGGTGTATGGGTTTGTTTCTGGGTCTTCAATTCAATCCCATTAGTCAACTGGGTGTTGTTTCCCTAATTTCTTTCTTGGCCCATTTATCTTTTGTGTAAAGAAGTGTTACTAATTTTTTAGAATTAATTTTGTATCCAGCCACATTGCTGAAGGTGCTCTTCAGCCATAAGAGTTCTCTGGTGGAGATTTTAGGGTCACTTATGAATATATACTATTATGTCATCTCCAAATAGGAATATGTTGACTTCTTCATTTCCAATTTGTATCCCCTTGATGTCCTTTGGTTGTCTTATTGCTCTGGCTAGAATTTCAAGTACTATGTTGAAGAGACATGAAGAGAATGAGAAGCCTTGTCATGTCCCTGATTTTAGGGGAAATGATTTAAGTTTCTCTCCATTTAATTTGATGCTGGTTACGGGCTTGCTGTATATTGGCTTTATTATGTTTAGGTATGGTCCTTGTATACCTGATCTCTCCAAGACTTTTAATGTGGAGGGCTGTTAGATTTTGTCAAATGCTTATTTGGCATTTGATGAGATGATCGTGTGTTTTGTTTTTTCTTTGTTTGTTTATATGGTGGATTATGTTGATGGGTTTTCATATGTTGAACCACCCCTGCATCCTTGGGATAAAACTTACTTGATCATGGTATGTGATACTTTTATGTGATCTTGGATTTGGTTTGCAAGTATTTTATTGAGTATTTGTGCATCAACGTTCATAAAGGAAATTGGTCTGAAATTTCCTTTATTTGTTGGGTCTTTGTGTGGTTTAGGTATCAGGGTTCTGTAGCCTCATAGAATGAATTTGGCAGTGTTCCTTCTGTTTCTATTTTGTGGAAGAGTTTGAGGAGTATTGATATTAGCTCTTCTTTGAAGCTTGGTAGAATTCTTTGCTGAAGTGAAAACATTCTTTTTTTTTTTTAATACTTTATTTTTTTTTCTTCAGGTTACATCTCAGTCACAAACCCTTCCCTATTCCCCCTTCCTTTCCCGCCCTTCCACTCTCTTCCCCCAGAAGTTTCCCCTTTCAGTCCAACAGATGGTTCCTTCTCTTATAACAGTAAATACTATACAAAACAACAGATATAAATATGCCACATTTATGAGAGTTAAATGGCCCAATATACCTTCCCAAAGTCCAGTTTATACATATTTGGCCCCTGACTTTAACATTCTACTATCTAACCATCTCCATGAGTTTAAAGGTCTATATCTGACTCAACATTCATACTATCTTGCAACACACTTTTAAGAGTATCTTCTTAGATCTATAACACCCTCTTGATTCCTAAACAACTCAAAATTTAACTATGAGACTCTAGCTGTCTATTCTTCAACCACCTCAGAGACCTGAGAGGGATAAATATATCTGCTTATATAGGAAGTACAGGGCCTGGAGCTTCCAAAACTAAGAAATGACATACCAGTGACTGCCTGGACAGTTTCCATTTTCTCTCCATACATTCCTGCATCAGTCTTCAGACTTTGGGTCCTGTTTCTCTGACAGACATTTGTTGTAGAGCAGGAATTATGAAGGACTTACCTACCCTGTCTTGGCAGAGTTAGGCTGTCGACTTCCCTGCTACCAGGTTTTGTCCTTTTTGGACAGCAGTCTGTCCGCAGTTGGAGCAAGGGGTTTTTTCATGCCAAGAGATAGGCTTGCCACTAATTCAACCATCTCACACTGGAGATTCTTCGATGCTTATCTTCTACTTGGAGTAGAATAGGGGGTGCTGTCAGGAGCTGATATGTCTCGATATCAAAAAAAAGAAAATCTTAATTTAAGATAACATCTTTGAATGCCATATTCTGCAGATCTCTTGGGGTTTTTGAAGATGCCCTATCCATCTCTTGTATTTAGATGAGCAAATGTTGCTTGTCTCTTAACAACTTGATTACTGGGTAGTTAAGAGAATATCTGTGAGAGACTGTCATAGTAGCTAACAAAGTGACATGTTTGCATGACTAGGAGTTTATTTTACTTAACTATCCTAGACCATTTTAGACGGTTGGTATCAAGAGGCCAGAGCTTCACATTTTATTTTTAAGTATCTCTAGGTATGATACCATTAGGAAGCGTTACCTTTAATTTTGTATCAATATACAAAGATCTATTCAATTGTGGTTAAATATACTCTTAATTATGTATCAATATACAAAGATCAATGCTTATGTAGCCCAATACAATCTTAATATTATGTCCACATACAAGGGTCAATACCATTGTGGCCAACTGTAATCTTAATTTTGTATCAATATACAAAGATCAATACCGATGTAATCCAATACAATCTTATTTTTGCACAATAAACAATGGTCAATACCACTTTAGCCAAATATACTACTAATTTTGTATCAATATACAAAGGTATAAGGGCATATTCAATAATCTGTCCCTTCTTCTTGGACCTTCCTGTGCTATGTCTATGTCTCATTTTTCTCAAGCCTATGCACTCCTACATAGGAGAGGAAGAAGGATACAGAAAAGGAAAAGTAGGAAGTCCCTGGGGCTAACCTCCAACACCCATTAAGACAGGACCATTTATCAGCTTGTAATCTCTTCCCCTAAATATCAGAGTTTAAAGTTATCCTTCAAATAACCAAAAAGAAGGGCGGAGAAACACCCTCCCCACCCTCTGGGCATGGGACGTCGCTCTCTTAAAGTGATTTCCTGCTGATTTGGGTCGCAGTAAACCTGTTTGGGGCCCGAACCCAAATGGAAAAAAAATGGTTAAAAATGTTAGTACAATCCTTTTATGTTCAGTCCTTCTGTTCTCAGCTGTTTAGATGAAATAAGGAGTTTGTAGGCATAAGCTGATCTTGCAGGCTTCACTGAGGTTCTGGCCGGGGCATTGTGTAGAGCTGAACGGTCCCAGCGACAATGGATTGCCGTGGTTGCAGGCCCCTGATGGAGACAGCTATTGAGGAAGTCTACCAGGCTGAATCAACTGGGTCACTCTTCCTCCTTGGTGCCTGATTCTGCTCTCTGCTGAGGTTTCCGCTGTCCAGCCGTCCCCGGGCTCCCCTAATGGACGCTTCGATTCTCCTGGAAAGATAAGAACAGAGCCCTGCCCCAATCCCAACCCTGGGACAATTACCCTCTTTTTTTTGGGGGGGGGGGCTGGGTAATACTTCTCCTGAAGCAAATTTGGCCTTCCGACAACATACAAAGCGTTATCTTTCAATCTGGGTTAAAGAAGAAATCATTCTGTCACCTTGGAGCTAATACACCCAGCTCCAGTGTATATATTTTGAGATCCCAAAGGACAATCTGCCTGCATCGAGAAGGCCTTTTGTAAGTAGCCTCCAAACCTAGGTCCCTCCAAATCCCATGTGTGTGTCTCTGAACTCTAATTATTGGGATCAGAGACCTGTGTTTCCCATCTGAAGGGATCAAAGATGTGTTCCACCACTCCTGGATCGAAGTCTTTCTCTATTTAGAGTTTGCCCTGCATCAGGCTGACCCTGAGCTCCGAGATCTGCCCGTTTCTGTCTCCAGTGTGCTTGGACCAAGGGTGTACTCTTCTTGAATGGTGGGACCAAGAGTATGCACCCTCACCACCCCGCTCCATATGACTCCAGAATACATAAGATCACCAACTCTACGTTGCTCCCCCTGTCTCCGCTGAAGTCAAAGGCATGGGACAACACCACAATTCTCTTGTATTTTACCTTAGCTCCACGTCTTCTAGACACCTGGAGGTCTGCAAAACCAGGCTGAACGTCTGTATCCTCTATTCCATTCACATTGTTTCAGCCCTGCCACCTGCCCTTTTTTTTCTTTAGTTAATAAATTTGTTTGTTGCTTCAGGTTACATCCTTATCATATTGTCCTCTTTTCCCGCTTCCCAGCCCCACCCTCCCATGCTCTACCCCCTGACCCTTCCGTCTTGTTCCTCTGGGGTGGAGTGTCCCTGCCTAACAGTCTCTCACCACAGATCAGGAGTCATATGAGGGCCAAGAGCCTCTTCATTCACCGGGGGCCTACGAGGCAGTACTGCCAGTGAAAGGTGTCTCCTTGCTACTGGGGGAATACTAAAAAAAGACCAACAAACACACAAACCCACAAAAACAAGAATATCAACAAAAAAAGAGAGGAAAAAGAGAAGGGAAAAGAAAAAAGAAAAAAAGGAGAAGGAAAAAGAAAAAGATAAAAAAAAAAGTTTATGTCCATGTACCTTTTGGTGTGTTTGTTGTAGTACAGATATCCTGTACGATAGAGCTAAAATCCTACTATAAGTGAATAGATGCCATGTGCATCCTTCTGAGACTGGGTTAGCTCACTCAGGATGAGCTTCTCTAGATCCATCCATTTGGTTGCAAATTGCGTGATTTCATTGTTTCTGATAGCTGAGTAATATTCCATTGTATAGATGTACCACAGTTTTTTAATCCATTCTTCAGTTGAGGGACATCTGGGTTGTTTCCAATTTCTAGCTATTACAAATAAGGCTGCTATGAACATAGATAAGGAGACTTCCCTATGTCTCCCTGAGAGGTCCTTTGGGTGTGTACCCAGAAGTGGTATGGCTGGGTCCTGAGGCAAGGTTATTCCTAGATTTCTAAGATATCGCCAGACAGACCTCCATAGTGGTTGCACAAGCCTGCACTCCCACCAACAATGGAGTAGGGTTCCCCTTTCTCCACACCCTCGCCAGCATGCGCTATCATTTGAGCTCTTTATCTTAGCCATTCTAACAGGTGTTAGGTGGAATCTCAGGGTCGTCTTGAGTTGCATTTCTCTGATGATTAAGGATGTTGAACATTTCTTCAGGTGTCTCTCAGCCCTTAGGGATTCCTCCTTTGTGAATTCTCTATTTAGCTCCATCTCCCATTTTTTGATTGGATTATTTGGTTTCTTGGCATTTAGCTTCTTGAGTTCTTTGTAGATTTTAGATAATAGCCCTCTATCAGATGTGGGGTTGGTGAAGATTTTCTCCCTGTCTGTTGGTTGCCGTTTTGTTCGAATGACAGTGTCCTTTGCCTTACAGAAGCTTTTCAGTTTCATGAGGTCCCATTTATTGATTGTTGATCTCAGGTCCTGAACTGGTGGTATTCTGTTCAGGAAGTTCTGACCTGTGCCAATGAGTTCGAGGGTTTCTCCTACTTTTTTTTTTTTTTTTTTTTTTTTTTTTTTGGTTTTTCGAGACAGGGTTTCTCTGTGTATCCTTGGCTGTCCTGCACTCACTTTGTAGACCAGGCTGGCCTCGAACTCACAAATCTCCTACTTTTTCTACTAGTGTATTTAGTGTGGCCAGCTTTATGTTAAGGTCTTTGATCCACTTGGATTTAAGTTTGGTACAAGGTGATAGGTATGGGTCTTATTTCATTCTTTTGCAAGTGGACATCCAGTTGGACCAGCACCATTTGTTGAAGATGCTGTCCTTCTTCCATTGTGTGGTTTTGGCTTCTTTGTCAAAGATTAGTTGGCCATAGGTGTGTGGGTCAATGTTTGAATCTTCAATTCGATTCCATTGATCCACTGGTCTGTTTCTATACCAGTACCATGCTGTTTTTATTACTGTTGCTCTGTAGTACAGCTTGAAATCTGCGATGGTGATACCTCCAGATGTTTTTTCATTGTACAGGATTGATTTAGCTATTCTGGGCTTTTTGTTGTTCCATATGAAGTTGAGAATAGCTTTTTCCAGGTCTATAATGAATTGTGTTGGTATTTTGATAGGAATTGAATTAAATCTATATATTGCTTTTGGTAGGATAGCCATTTTTATTATGTTGATCTTACCTATCCATGAGCATGGGAGATCTTTCCATCTTCTAAAGGCCTCTTCCATTTCTTTCTTCAGGGGCTTGAAGTTCTTGTTGTATAGGTCCTTTACATGCTTGGTTAGAGTTACCCCCAGGTATTTTATGTTGTTTGTGGCTATTGTGAAGGGGGTTGTTTCCCTTATTTCTTTCTCGGTATATTTGTTTGTTGTATAAAGAAGGGCTTCTGATTTTTTTGAGTTAATTTTGTATCCAGCCACCTTGCTGAAGTTGTTTATCAGCTGTAAGAGTTCTTTGGTGGAGTTTTTGGGGTCGCTTATGTATACTAACATATCATCTGCGAATAGGGATAATTTGACTTCTTCATTTCCAATTTTTATCCCTTTGATCTCCTTTAGTTGTCTTATTGCTCTAGCAAGGACTTCAAGTACTATATTGAAGAGATATGGTGAAAGTGGACATCCTTGTCTTGTCCCTGAGTTTAGAGGAAATGCTTCAAGCTTCTCTCCATTTAATTTGATGTTGGCTACTGGCTTGCTGTATATTGCCTTTATTATTTCTAGGTATGGTCCTTGTATGCCCGTTCTCTCCAGAACTTTTAGCATGAAGGGGTGTTGGATTTTGTCAAATGCTTTTTCTGCATCTAGCGAGATTATCATGTGTTTTTTTTTTCATCTTGTTTATGTGGTGAATTACATTGATAGACTTTCGTATATTGAACCATCCCTGCATTCCTGGGATGAAGCCTACTTGATCATGGTGTATGATACTTTTGATGTGTTCTTGAATTCGGTTTGCTAGTATTTTATTAAGTATTTTTGCATCTATGTTCATGAGGGAGATTGGTCTGAAGTTCTCTTTCTTTGTTGGGTCTTTGTGTGGTTTAGGAATCAGAATGACAGTGGCCTCATAGAATGAGTTTGGCAGTGTTCTTCCTGTTTCTATGTGGTGGAAGAGTTTGAAAAGTAATGGTGTTAGTTCCTCTTTGATGGTCCGGTGGAATTCTGTGCTAAGGCCATCTGGCCCTGGGTTTTTTTGGTTGGGAGATTATTAATGACTGTTTCTATTTCCTTGGGTGTTATTGGGCTGTTTAAGCTGTTAATCTGATTTTGATTTAGTTTTGGTAGGTGGAATTTATCGAGGAAATTGTCCATTTCGCTTAGGTTTTCAAATTTAGTGGAATATAGATTTTTAAAGTAATGTCCGAATATTTTCTGGATCTCCTCAATGTCTGTTGTTATTTCTCTCTTTTCATTTCTGATTTTGTTGATTTGTGTTCTTTCCCTTTGCCTTTTAGTTAATATGGCTAGGGCTTTTAGTTAATTTGGCTATTTTGTTGATTTTCTCAAAGAACCAACTCTTGGTTTCATTGATTCTTTGTATAGTTCTTTTTGATTCTAAGTTGTTGATTTCAGCTCTAAGTTTGATGATTTCCTGTCTTCTGCTCTTCTTGGGAGTGTTTGTTTCTTTTTTTTCCAATTCACCCAGCTTAGCTGTTAGTTCACTAATATGAGCTGTCACAATTTTCTTTTTGAAAGCACTTAGTGCTATGAACTTTCCTCGTAGCACAGCTTTCAATGTATCCCATAGGTTTGGGTATGTTGTGTCTTCATTGTCGTTGGATTTCAAGAAGTCTTTGATTTCCTTCTTTATTTCTTCCCTGACCCAGTGGTCATCCAGTAAGGAGCTGTTCAATTTCCATGTGTGTATAGGCTTTCTGTTGATTCTTTTGCTGTTGAAGACCAGCTTTATTCCGTGGTGGTCTGATAAGATACAAGGTGTTATTTCAATTTTCTTGTATCTATTGAGACTATCTTTGTGTCCAACTGTGTGGTCGATTTTGGAGAAGGTTCCGTGGGGTGCTGAGAAAAGGTGTATTCCTTTGTGTTTGGGTGAAACGTTCTGTAGATATCTGTTAGGTTCATTTGTTTCATGATCTCTGTTAGACTCAATATTTCTCTGTTTGTCTTCTGTCTTGATGATCTGTCCTTTGTTGTGAGTGGGGTGTTGAAGTCTCCCACTACTAATGTGTTGTGATCGACGTGCGCTTTAAGTTTTAGAAGTGTTTCTTTTACGAAAGTAGGTGCCTTTGTATTTGGGGCATAGATGTTCAGTATTGAGATTTCCTCTTGATGAATATTCCCTTTAATGAGTATATAGTGCCCTTCTTTGTCTTTCTTCATTAACTTCAGTTGGAAGTCTGTTTTGTTTGATATTAGGATGGCTACTCCAGCTTGCTTCCTGGGTCCATTTGCTTGGAAAACCTTTTCCCAGCCCTTTACTCTGAGGCAGTGTCTATCTTTCGTAGTTAGATGTGTCTCTTGTATACAGCAAATGGAAGGGTCTTGCTTGCGGATCCACTCTGTAAACCTGTGTCTTTTTATTGGGGAGTTGAGTCCATTGATGTTGATGGATATTAGTGACCTGGGGTTGTTATTTCCCATTAGTTTGATATAAGTGGTGGTCCTGTGCCTCTTTTGTTTTAGTTGCTGAGGGGTTTTCTATTACCTTTGTTTTCTTGGGTGGAGTTTTCTTCTCTGGGTTGGGATTTTCCTTCTAGGATTTTCTGTAGGGCTGGGTTTGTGGGTAGATATTATTTAAATTTGATTTTGTCATGGAATATCTTGTTTTCTCCATCTATGTTGATACAGAGTTTTGCTGGGTAAAGTAGTCTGGCTGGGCACCTATGATCTCTCAGGACTTGTAGTATATCTGTCCAGGCCCTTCTAGCTTTTAAAGTTTCTGAGGAGAAGTCAGGTGTAATTCTGATGGGTCTGCCATTGTATGTGACTTGACCTTTTTCTCTTACAGCTTTTAATATTCTTTCTTTGTTCTGTACATTTGGTGTTTCAATTATTATGTGGTGAGAGGAGTTTCTTTTCTGATCTATTCTGTTTGGTGTTCTGTAAGCCTCTTGAATTTTTATTGGCATCTCTTTTTTCAGGTTTGGGAAGTTTTCCTCTATGATTTTGTTGAAGATATTTCCTGGACCTTGGAGTCGGGAGTCCTCTCTTTCCTCTATACCTATAATTCTTAGGTTCCATCTTTTCATTGAGTCCTTGATTTCTTGGATGTTGTGGGTGAGAGATTTTTTAGCCTTCTCATTTATTTGGATGTTGTACTGATTTCTTCCATCGAATCTTCCATGCCTGAGATCCTGTCTTCCATCTCTTGCATCCTATTTTTGATACTCACTTCCATAGTTCCTGTTCTCATCCCTTGATTCTCCACTTCCTCTTTTAACTCTGACTGTGTTTTCTTTATTTTTTCTATTTCTATTTTCATGTCTTCTATGGTTTTGTTTGTTTTGTACATTTCCTTCTCCAGCTTGCTTGTTTTTGTATGAAAATCTTTCATTGCTTTGTCCTTTTCCTGTTCAAGCTCTGTCACGTTGGCTTGGAGTTCTTTAATGGTGTTGTTCATTGTTTTGACTTGTATAATTGTGGCTTCTTTGAATTCCTTCATAGATTTAAGTTCTTCTTGAAGGGACTCTATCACTTTCCATAATGCAGAATTGCCAACGTTTTCATGTGTTTCTGTTGGTGTGAGGTCATCTGAATTGGATGAGGTACGATAATTCTGCTTTGTTGGAGTCATATTTCCTTGATTTCTCTTTTTTCTTGGACCTTTGGCCATTGGATGTGTTTAGCTGTCTGTTCTTGTCGTTTTCTGTGCTTGGATCCACAGTGGATGCTTTGGTGCAGGGGACGAGTTACCTGGCTATCTGTCGTTGCTTACAGGGGGATTTCAGGGTCACTGTGGTTTTAATTGCCTGAAGCACTGTGAGCTGGTGCAGCCTATTCTCAGGTTGTGAGTAATGGACCGAGATTGTTTCACTGCTCCCAATTCAGACTTCTCTATGTTGCACTCTGAGTTATCAGCCTGTAATGGTTCTGATGGTATGGATCTGTTTGCCCAGGCACAGATTCTGTGGGCTTTGTTTGTTGTCACGGAGGCTGACAGGGTCTGGCTCCACACCTAATATGTCTGGATTTTCCATAATACAGCTATGGTCCCCTAATTTCTGGTTTCTCACTAGACTTCTCGCCACAGGCCTGACCCCTGTGCCTGATTCCCTCCCTGTCTGCCCAGCCTCGGGTCTCCCTCCCTAGCTGCTCGGCCGTGGGTGCACCGAGCCCTGGATCCTCCGGCCGCCTGAGTGGTCCTCTCGCCCCAGCAGCTCAGCCGTGGGTGCGTGGATCTCTGGCCCCGCCCACGCCGGGCTCCCTTCCCAGCTGCGCTGCTGTGAGTGCGCAGGGATTCGGCCCCTCCCGCCCGCCTGAGCCTACTTCCCACCCTGATTACTTTGCCTGTGGTCAGCTTCCTGCTCTCTCGGAACCTCCGCGTCTCGAGCGGCTGCGGACCACCCGCCGAGCGCCCTGTTTCTTCCTTGCTAAGACTTCCACTATCCCACAAAGTTTCTTAAGTGGCTATAAGTTCTTCCTGAGGTGTGGGGAGCCCAGTAGGCTAGTGATCGATCGCCAAGTGGCCTCTGTTTCTGCCTGCTGTGAGTTGGGGTCGATCTTACCAGGCGCCTCTCCAAAAGGGAGTTCCCTAATCCCGGGTTTAGTGGCTTCCGTGTCTGTGAGAGATGGGGGGAGAGCCTTACCCTGGGACTTTTAACAGTCCCTTGGGAACTGTGAATGTTCCCGGGGGTGTCTAGCCCTTCCAGTTTTTGCACAGTGCCCAATAACTCTGTGTTTTTTATGGCTCTTTTTTCCCCTT
>CAJQZJ010033967.1:1093075-1121879 GCA_907164525.1 Lophiomys imhausi | reverse complement strand
CCTTTGTTTTCTTGGGTGGAGTTTTCTTCTCTGGGTTGGGATTTTCCTTCTAGGATTTTCTGTAGGGCTGGGTTTGTGGGTAGATATTATTTAAATTTGATTTTGTCATGGAATATCTTGTTTTCTCCATCTATGTTGATACAGAGTTTTGCTGGGTAAAGTAGTCTGGCTGGGCACCTATGATCTCTCAGGACTTGTAGTATATCTGTCCAGGCCCTTCTAGCTTTTAAAGTTTCTGAGGAGAAGTCAGGTGTAATTCTGATGGGTCTGCCATTGTATGTGACTTGACCTTTTTCTCTTACAGCTTTTAATATTCTTTCTTTGTTCTGTACATTTGGTGTTTCAATTATTATGTGGTGAGAGGAGTTTCTTTTCTGATCTATTCTGTTTGGTGTTCTGTAAGCCTCTTGAATTTTTATTGGCATCTCTTTTTTCAGGTTTGGGAAGTTTTCCTCTATGATTTTGTTGAAGATATTTCCTGGACCTTGGAGTCGGGAGTCCTCTCTTTCCTCTATACCTATAATTCTTAGGTTCCATCTTTTCATTGAGTCCTTGATTTCTTGGATGTTGTGGGTGAGAGATTTTTTAGCCTTCTCATTTATTTGGATGTTGTACTGATTTCTTCCATCGAATCTTCCATGCCTGAGATCCTGTCTTCCATCTCTTGCATCCTATTTTTGATACTCACTTCCATAGTTCCTGTTCTCATCCCTTGATTCTCCACTTCCTCTTTTAACTCTGACTGTGTTTTCTTTATTTTTTCTATTTCTATTTTCATGTCTTCTATGGTTTTGTTTGTTTTGTACATTTCCTTCTCCAGCTTGCTTGTTTTTGTATGAAAATCTTTCATTGCTTTGTCCTTTTCCTGTTCAAGCTCTGTCACGTTGGCTTGGAGTTCTTTAATGGTGTTGTTCATTGTTTTGACTTGTATAATTGTGGCTTCTTTGAATTCCTTCATAGATTTAAGTTCTTCTTGAAGGGACTCTATCACTTTCCATAATGCAGAATTGCCAACGTTTTCATGTGTTTCTGTTGGTGTGAGGTCATCTGAATTGGATGAGGTACGATAATTCTGCTTTGTTGGAGTCATATTTCCTTGATTTCTCTTTTTTCTTGGACCTTTGGCCATTGGATGTGTTTAGCTGTCTGTTCTTGTCGTTTTCTGTGCTTGGATCCACAGTGGATGCTTTGGTGCAGGGGACGAGTTACCTGGCTATCTGTCGTTGCTTACAGGGGGATTTCAGGGTCACTGTGGTTTTAATTGCCTGAAGCACTGTGAGCTGGTGCAGCCTATTCTCAGGTTGTGAGTAATGGACCGAGATTGTTTCACTGCTCCCAATTCAGACTTCTCTATGTTGCACTCTGAGTTATCAGCCTGTAATGGTTCTGATGGTATGGATCTGTTTGCCCAGGCACAGATTCTGTGGGCTTTGTTTGTTGTCACGGAGGCTGACAGGGTCTGGCTCCACACCTAATATGTCTGGATTTTCCATAATACAGCTATGGTCCCCTAATTTCTGGTTTCTCACTAGACTTCTCGCCACAGGCCTGACCCCTGTGCCTGATTCCCTCCCTGTCTGCCCAGCCTCGGGTCTCCCTCCCTAGCTGCTCGGCCGTGGGTGCACCGAGCCCTGGATCCTCCGGCCGCCTGAGTGGTCCTCTCGCCCCAGCAGCTCAGCCGTGGGTGCGTGGATCTCTGGCCCCGCCCACGCCGGGCTCCCTTCCCAGCTGCGCTGCTGTGAGTGCGCAGGGATTCGGCCCCTCCCGCCCGCCTGAGCCTACTTCCCACCCTGATTACTTTGCCTGTGGTCGGCTTCCTGCTCTCTCGGAACCTCCGCGTCTCGAGCGGCTGCGGACCACCCGCCGAGCGCCCTGTTTCTTCCTTGCTAAGACTTCCACTATCCCACAAAGTTTCTTAAGTGGCTATAAGTTCTTCCTGAGGTGTGGGGAGCCCAGTAGGCTAGTGATCGATCGCCAAGTGGCCTCTGTTTCTGCCTGCTGTGAGTTGGGGTCGATCTTACCAGGCGCCTCTCCAAAAGGGAGTTCCCTAATCCCGGGTTTAGTGGCTTCCGTGTCTGTGAGAGATGGGGGGAGAGCCTTACCCTGGGACTTTTAACAGTCCCTTGGGAACTGTGAATGTTCCCGGGGGTGTCTAGCCCTTCCAGTTTTTGCACAGTGCCCAATAACTCTGTGTTTTTTATGGCTCTTTTTTCCCCGCGTTCAAAATGCGTCAGTGTAGGTTGCCGCCATCTTGGCCCCCCTCCCCCCCCCCCCCTTGAAAACATTCTTATCCAGCACCTTCAGCAATGTGGCTGTATACAAAAACAAAAACAAACAAACAAAAAAAAACATGCCTTTGAGTATTTGCATAGCTCCAAAGGAATGAATTCCTTCAAAAGAAACAGGAATTTTTATGACTTTTTAGACAGCCCTTCAAATTGAAAGTCCCTTTTGAAAGTACTGGGAGACCCTGTTTCAAACCTGTGGATATATAAACACCTATATTGAAAAAAATAAGTGAAACAACTTTTTACTACAATTTTGAGAAGTTAAATTTAATCTTTTTCTGCATCCTTCCCACTCCTACTTGATTCTACACCTGCAATTCAAAACATGACCACTAGTGCTTACTCTTTGGCTAAATAGGATGAACACAAGACTAGAGTCACAAATGTATTTGGGACTCAAGTGCATCAATATTAGAATAATCATTAGGTCAATATAGCACACATTTGCTCCCTTCTGCTTCTACCACAATGGAGTTCCTCAGAGGAAGAGTTCATTTAAATATCTCATTTCAGAAAAGTCTAAAGCTAAGTAAAATGTCTGCCACAGACTATGCTTTCATTTTATGGGTGGCGAACTTGCCATCAAAATGTAAACACACAAACGCCCAAACTGAAGATGCATAGTAAGGGAAGGTCTAAGGTCCCAGGCAGATTTTGCTGAGCAAACTAAGAGTTACCACCTCCAGTGTATACTCTAATGTCAGCTTAATAATAAACCTATTTTCTCAGTGAGAGAAAACATAGTTAAATAAAAATATATTTTAGGGGAAAATAATTTAAAATAAAATGAAAATATATAAAAGAAGGTGACTGTGGTAGCTTAAGGGAATCAGCCAAAGGGATGGCATTTCTTTGCTGGCTTCCAATACACATTTCTGGGAACAGATTAAGCTGCACATGGAAATAAAAGTGCACCACTCCAGATCCATGAAAACAGACAGTGACACACAAGTTGGTTCATTTCAAACACAGAGGACCTGATTTCAAACTGCTTGATGGTGCACAAACCAACTTTCTCCACATGTCTGGCTATGGCTTCTGATTACACAAAATGCCAAAGACATTTAATGTGTGATATTTGATTTGCTGGGTGCAAAGCTCAGATGGGGCCTGAAAAATCCATCTGTACTGTCATAGCTTTTCAAAAAGAAGCAAGGTTAGTAACAACTAAGCAGGCTTTAATATAATGATCCTGCCTAGAGATCAAGTCAATGGAGAACAATGAGTAGTTAGTAAATTTTTACTGGGAGTTGAACGTACATTAAAATCATCTTCCTCAGTCTATGAACTTGTGTGTTCATCTCTTTCATTATTCTCCATTCTGGTGTGGACTGTTGTGTGGCACACTGTATGTGTGCCTCCTTTTATAGAACATGAAAGCCATTCATAAATTAAGATCTGCTTGTCTGATTGTGCTGGGAAGTTTTTGTCAACTTGATGAAAATTGGAGGCAGCAGGGAAGAGAGAAGCTCAATTGAAGAATTGCTTCTATCATATTGGACTCTACTTATGTCTGTAGGACATTTTCTTGATTAATGATTGATGTAGAAGGGCCTGCCCACAGGGTGTGGTGCCACACGTGGGCATTCTATGAGAAAGCAGGCTGAGCAAGCCATTAAAAGTAAGTCAGTAAGCAATGTTCCTCCATGGTCCCTTAATCAGTTCCTGCTTCCAGGTTCCTGCCTTGAGTTCCTTCAAGAGCTTCTTACTAGATACCTGTAAGCATAAACAAGTCCTATCCCCCTAAGTTGCTTTGGCCAATGCTTTATTACAAGAACAAAGAGCTAAACTATCACAAACCCACTAAGCATCATTTTCTACAGGCTAAGTGATATACTGCAAGAGAGCTTTAAAAGCCAGTGATATTTGAAATGTAGTGAACAAGACTTCGGTACATTATAGTGGCAAAGGATACATCACAAGGCAAGAATAAGAAACTGAAACTCTTGGTAGGATTTTTGATAAGTAATATGTTCAATTTTTTTTATTCTTCCACCCTATGGCAATGCCCTTACTTGGACATTTACATCTTTTACAAGTCTGAATACAATAGCTCATAGTTGATTAGGGACACTGACACATGTTAGTAATCAACACTAGGAAGATGAAAGCAGGAGAATCAAAGCTTTAACACCAACCTGGGCTGTAGAGGAGTACATGATATCCTACCCCAAAGGAAGAAACAAACAAAGGAAGGAAGGAATGAGAAAACAAATGAAGAAGAAAGGCCTGTGTCTGTCTTAGCAACCAACTGAGAAATGACTCAGGAATGATTGGATCAACCTGATGTATTTAAACAGAATGAATAGAATGTAGACATTTGTATTTATCAGTACTAAAAGAGCTCAGAATTCAACCTGTTGGAAAGATGTAGACTCCAGAAGCATCAGAGAGTTCCCACCTTTCTTGGATTTCAGGGGCAGAGGGATTGGTGGCATTGTTGGAGTCTGGAATCTAATAGCATCTGGCTGTAGCCAAAACCAATGCAGATACATTTCACAAAGGGAAGATATATAGAAAAAAGAATAAAGGAAGGAGAGAAACTGAGAGCCAGAGACAGAAAGACAGAGAGAAACATAGAGACACAGAGAAACAGAGAGAGAGAGAGAGAGAGAGAGAGAGAGAGAGAGAGGCAGAGAGAATCCTGCTTCACTCTGAAGCTGGAGAACAAAGATCAGAGGAAATTCAACAAATTCAGCTCAAGTCCTAACCTGTTTCCTGCTACCTAGTTGTCCCTTCTGTTATCCAAAATGTAAGTCTGAGATTGCCATTTTCTGCTTCATAGTCTTCTTTGGAGCTCAGTGCAATGTGGGGAAAGACTCTCACTTCCAGCACGATGTACAAAGTTCAATCCCATCTCCATAGACTTAAACCAGATCCAAGCTAAGATTCCCCCTCTGAAAATGACCATCTGTTGGCCTCATGGGGGAGATGGTGTGCTATCTAGCTGTCCCAGGCTGATCTGTGACCAGGAAGGCTGTGAGTGGAGATCCTCTACCAGGAAGAGAGCAGGTGGGGCCCAGAGGAAGCTAGAAGTAGCTTTCAAGCTACAGAAGCCTTGGTTCCAAAAATCACCAGTGATTGAAGTGGGGAAGTTGCATCTCAGGAGGAAAACTCCTCTTTTAAAAACTCCCATGCAAGTACATCCAGAAAATTCCAAGCAAATGAAAGAGACAATGTGAGGCCCAAGTTGAAAATATAGCCGAAGCAAAGGACCAGTTCCTGGGTACCATACAAAGCACCAGGGTACTTCTTCCAGGGGTACATAACTTCACCAAGAATAGGTGACTTGTGCCACCTGAAGAAATGAAGACTGCTCTCACCCCATCATGAAGAATATAGCAGAGCAAAGGAGCTGGGAAAGGGCACTAAGGTGCCTGTTGCCACTCCCTCGAACCTAGTCTTATGGCACAGGCCACTCCACCCTCTAACCCAGCTGTGCCTATGCAATATCCCCGACACCAACACCTGTACCTTATCCTTTTCAGAGGCAGAAAAGTCAATAAACTCATTTTCTCACAAAAAGAGTCTGTCCTCTGTAAGGCCCTGGGGAGTTTGGCAGCAAAGTTTAATTTTCTGTTGAAGGATCCTGAGTAGACCCAGAATCTACAAAGGATAGGGAACGTGAAGAGAAAATGAAGGCACTGACATCTGTTTATGGAGAATTTATACCACACTAGGAATGTCAGGGGTGTGAGGCCAGCCAGTGCTTGCATCAGGTTCCCAAAAGCAGACAAAGTAAGGGCATGAGTGCGAAGAAGAAAGGACCAAAGCTCTGTTCATCTCTACTGCTTGATTCATTCAATAATCATCAAGGGGTTGGAGAGATAGCTTAGTCAGTGAAGTCCTTGTCAATTCGAGAATAAGGACTTGGGTTTGATCTCTAGAACCCTTGTAAAAAAAAAAGCCTCAGCTGGGAGACCAGAACACACAGATCCTTATGACTAATTAGCTAACTGGTCTAGTCACTCAGCGAGCTCCCAGCCAATGGAGATTCTGTCTCAACAAAACAAGGTAGACTGTTGGGTTGGAGTTCAGTGAACAAGAGAGCTTGCTACATGCTTAAGTATCTGAGTTTGAATCTCTCCTACACAAGTAAAATACTGAGCATGACTGTGAACACTTGTAACTCCAGTATCAGGGGACAGAGAGCCAGGCCAATCCTGGGAGTCAGCCAGGCTAGTTGACATGGTGAGCTTTTGGTTCAATTCAGTGACAAACACTGTCTCAGGGGAATAAAGCAGAAAGTGATAGAGAGAGACATGTAATATTTTCCTCCTGACTCTGCCTAAAGATAGTAGACACTCAACACACCATATGTACACACACACACACGTACACACCCATGCATGCACTCATAAGAAAAGAAAGGAAAAGGTAAGGGAGCTGGAGCAAAAGTTCAGTGTCGAAGAACACTGGCTGCTCTTCCAAAAGTCATGGGTTGGATTTCCAGAACCCACATGGCAGCTCACAACTAGCTGGGACTCCAGTTCCAGGAGATCAGATGACCTCTTCTGGACTCTTCAGGCACCAGGCACAAGCAACCATTTGTTACAGACATACATGTAACCAATATAGTAGATAGCCACATAATATAACCATATAACAGATAAAAATAAAAACTTTCGAAAGAAAAGAAGGTAGACAGTATTGTAGGGACGACATCCAAGGCTGTCCCCTGGCCTCCCAGTGAAAACATGTGCATGCACGAGCACACAGATGTGCCCACAGGAACACGCACCTGCATTTAGACATACACACAATAAAAATTATAATAGTTATCATCGCCTAGCCATTACCATCATGTAAATCCAGGTGCTAGGCAGGGAGATAGGACAGGGAGCCCAACACAAACACAAACATATTTTCTCTAGGATGCTTGAGTCTTGTATGTTGGATGTATCAATATAGGAAAGCCCTTAAAGCCACTTTCCAGAGGACTGGCCTCCATTACCAGCTCTGCCTAGTCACGTCCGGGGAAAAAAAGTACCTCACCTGAGGCTAGCCTTTAACACACAGCAAATATTTCTTTTCCATGTTCATATGTTTAAAATCTGCGCACATCACACAATCGGTACAGAAACTACAGGTCATGTTTTATGTTTTGTTTGTTTGTTTGTTTCCTCTTAAAAACCAAACAAGAGATAATGAAACAGCAAAATCTATGGGTTTCGTGAATCAGTGGTGTGGATCAATACAATCTTAAATTCGAGTTAAGTATGAAAATTGTTTATAATCAAGATATTAATACCTCCCACTTGGGAGGCACTAGGCAGACTATCTGGGGGAGGAAATAGGGGATAAGTTTGCACCCCTTCTCTCACAGGAAGCATTAGTGTTTGGCTGCTCTGTAACTCTGGCCTTTACCACCTGCTCACCATCCAATGTGTCAATCAGAGTCCCTGTGTAAAACAGGAAGAGAGACAAAATCTGTGTCCTCTTATTTAATATAAAAATGTGACAGTCCTTTCACACTGTTGAAGGTGGGACCATGAAGCTTAATCCAATCTGGAGTTTCTATCCCTTAGTTCCATCAGGCTAGGGACACAGATATCTGTAAGTGAGAGAAAGGATCAATTGGGACTCTTGAAGACAGTGTGTTTTCTTTCTCCTGTATTAAACCATAATATACCCCTAGACATCTCAATTGCTTTCCTACTGAATCCAAATTGCAGCACACACGAATTCAACAACCCTCCCAGGGCCTAGGGATTGAAAGCAACACATAGGTTTTTAAACAGGGTATCCAATGTGCGACAGGTATCCTTTAAAGTGGTTCTGCGTTAAGCACATCAGAAGGAAACTCCCATAATGGATCTGGTGTACGTTTCTAAAAGAAACACAAGGGTTCATCTGAAAGTAGTGGCACCTCGGCTACTGAGATGGGAGGCGCAAAGGCTGACCTTCCTCCATCTTCTTAAATGAGATAGGAGAGAATGGGATTTTTTAATAATCACTCCATCTCCTAGGTTCTCTGGGGGATGTTTGCTTTGATGAGATTTCAAGCCTGATTTCCAAGAATAAGGAGGTGCCAACTGTTTGTAAAGCTACTAAGCCAGCATGCTCTCTGGCCCTGAGGAGATTTATCTTTTATTTATACTGAACATTTTTAAAAGCCTGTTACTGAGACAAAGAAGAGACTGAGTGATTTCACGTAAAAGCACCATGTGTGGAGAGGCCACACTTAAAGGAAAACTGTGCGCGTGAAGTCACCAAACAGTAAATGGAGGAATTGGTTTTAGCCATTCACTGAAAAGCAAAGCTAAGTCAGCACTGTTAAGTTTCCGCGGGGTAATCTGCACACAGATGCTGTCATCAGAGAGCCCACAGGAAGGTAACTTGCAGCAAACACAGACTTGAACTTTGAGCGCCATTTGATGTAGCAAAGGAACCAGGGTGTCTAAAGAAGGACTACGAACTTGCTGCTGCATGAGGGCATGCCAGCAGAGGTGGCCTGAATTTGATATATTAAAAGCACATCCTCTTGAGTTGATGTCATTTATACTGCATTATAAACTAGCAGGAGATTTCATGGCATGAAATAAAAATAGGCATTTATTCTCTCATCTTGTTCTAACTCAGGGACTCTGCAGTTCTGTTCAAAATTGAGTCTAGCCTGCACCTCTCCAAAGACTGATTGAGGTTAGCAGGGTGGGGGGGTCTGTTTCCAAGTCAGCTTGCTTATGTGGCTGGCAACTTACTATTGCAAACCCAGAGAGGCCTGGATTCTTCACTCTGTAAACCTCTTCATGTAGGCCTGTTCATAGCATGGCACCTAGCCTCCCCACAGATAATGAACCAAGGGAAAAAAATGCACTGTTTGGGGGGACTTAACCTCTTTCACCATCTCCTCAGTATCATTCCTCTGTAGTGTGGGAGGGAGTTGCCTGGCATTTCTGTAGAAGACTACTAAGTCATTGGGAGCCATCTTGGACTCTGGCTACCATAAGTCATGATGGTAAACCGGACAAGAACAAGTCATCATTGTTGCATTTGTGCTTCCTTTTTTTGAAATCCTACCTCCATCACTTACTGGATTTCTCCCTTCTCTAGGAATTGAGTCATGTTAGAAATTAGAAAATCCACAATGGATGTAGAGATGGAAGCCACATGTGCTGAAGCAGGACCCCCCTACATCCAGCTGTCACCAATCACCTTCCCATAGACAAATATGTGAGAAAGTTAGAACATTATACTTGAGGATCTTTTTGTTAGAAAGCCTTTCCCTGTACCATAATACATTAGTTGATACAGAAAGTTAAATATCTGAGTCTAATTTTTCACATCTGTACATCTAGAAATAGCAGCCTTGCAGGAGTCCAGTGCAGAATGAAATAATGCATGAAAATGTTTTTCTAGTGTCTGGCCCCAGAGTTCACACACTTGTCATTGTCACTGGTGTCCTGCTTTGAATTTACGAGCAGTGTTGCTACACTGGATGAAATAGAAACAGTCAGTAGATCTGGAAAATGCATGTACCCATCCACTAATGGTGTCACTGGGGGAGGGATTTTAAACAACTTCCTTTGGAGAACCCTTTTATAGGAGCCATGGAGATTTTAATAAACATAGTAATATTTTCCAGAAAGATTATATACTGGGCTGCTTGGGGGCCAGGTTCTATCAAGAACATCTTGTTCTTGCTAGTTCTCAGTTTCCAATTTTGGAAAGTAAAAGAGGAGAAGGAAGAAAGAAAGAATGAAGAGAAAAATAAAAGAGGGAGGGAAGGAGAGTGAAAGGAGGAAGCCAGGCCAATGTTTCCTGCTTTCCAAGGGCTGCACAGAACAATCACAGCAATCCTGCTGTTTATTCACATTGCTTATTTTGCTCTGAATAACATTTTGCGGTGGAAAGTATTTTATTGCTTCAAACAAGTTTGCAACCTTTGAGATGAACAAATGATCTACAAGTCACTGTCTGGTTCCGTGAATCTTCCCTAACCCAGTTGCAGACACTTCAAGCCCAGTAATAACTCCTGCTGCTAAGTCTCCTCACTCCTTATACTTTTAGGGGCTTGTATTTGTCCCGCATAAATTAACAAAGACAGCTGGTATTTGACAGGAGCCAAAGAGGTCTTTCTCCTCCCAGTGATTCTTTATATCTGCTGTGGGCCAAGTACCTAGCTAAGAAAGCAGGCATGGAAGCTTCCCACAGCTCATGTGTGGCCAGCAATGGGCAAAGAACCCTGCTTCTGAATGCAATGAGAATGTTGACAGAGAGGATCAAAATGAAGAAATGAGTTAGAACCTGAAAATGCATCACTGTCCAATGCCCTGGCCCTGAGATGGCTGAAATGATAAAAACTGCTAGTTTGTTTTCTCCTCTCTTGAAATGATTGTTTTTAATTTAATTTTCCTATTGAAGTTTCCCTGGCCAAGCTATCGAACTTATCCTCAGCACCACCCACAGACTGAAATTCTATTTATTAATGAGTAAAAATGCGCTGACAAGATGAGCCACATTTAAATGGAAATTAAATAAATAAATGGCCAAACCACACCACAGAAATTCACCAGGTGGATGGATGTCCCAACTGCAGTCCTGCACTGACGGAACTCTTGGATTCCCTCATTATGGTTATTGTCTCCTACTTATGGCCTCCAGAAACTTCCAATTTCCCCTGGAAAGCTTCTTTGAAGAAACAGCTTCTGATGACATTTCTGTGTCTCTGGATTACCTCTCCTAAGCAATCTGGCTAAAGCATGAACATCTAGGACAGAATTGCACACAAAGGGATTCCCCTAAGGCATGGTGACAAGAAGGAAAAAACAGAGTTGGTTGCTTACTTTGGTTCAATGATAAACTCTGAGAACCTTAGGGACTCTTAGCCCAGCTTCTAACCTGTGAAGTCACAGACATCTGGCCCCCAGGCCTGTTGATGGATGGAAGGTCACATTGCATGTCTGTCATGCAGAACCCAACCCCCAAGCCTGTAGAAAACAACTTTCTTGGTTCTGTTCCTTTTTCAGCATGTAAGGAAAGTCATCTTTTAGAACCATGTGCCTTTTAGCATAATCTACTAAACAATGGAAGGAAGGAAAGAAGGAAGGAGAAAGGACAGAGGCAGGAAAGGAGAGAAGGAGGGAGGGAAGAAAGGAGGTAGGAGGAAGAGAGAGAGAGTGAGTAAGGGAGAGAAGGAGAGAAGAAACAAAAGAAGAAAGGAGGAAGAGAAGGAGGGGAAGGAAAGGAAAAAAAGGAAGGAAGGAAGGAGAAAAAGGAAGAAGGGGGAAGGACAGAAGGAGGTAGAGAGAGGGAAAGGAGGAAGGAAGGAAGGAAGAAAGAGACAGAAAGACAGACAAGCAGGCAGGCAGACAGACAGACAGAAAGAAGGAAGACAGACAGACAGACAACAGAGAGCCAGAATTCAATTTTCTTTTTTTTTTCCCTCTGCCCAGCATCGTTCCAGTTGGTTCTCATTTGTGGCAATGTGTACTTTGGAAGCAGAGCCCTCTGCCTTCCGGTAACTCCTCCCACCACCTGGGATACGTTATTTTGACAGGGGCAGGGATGCTAATGCTCCCACTCTGCACTGTGAAAACAGATTGTAAAAGAGGTGATTTTTTTTGGGGGGGAGGTGGTCTTGTTTGAGCCCTTCCTGTTGGACTGTAGGGAGCCAAGTGCTTGGGTCGGGATCCACATGTCCATCCAAGAATTGCAAACCCCAGACTCACTTGGGTGGGGTGATGGCTCTCTGAAGCTGTCTCCTCTGCTTGCGTCACTTAGGGGGTGAGCCTAATCAAGATGGGCTGTGTGAGTTCGAAACAGCTGGAAAGCATTAGAGGTTAAAAGTTGAAATCAAGTTAAGAACAATTGGAATGTGCAAGCTTGTTGTTGCTAATCTCCACTTCTTCCTCTAATCTGTTCAGTTCTCCTTGTGGAATGGAATGTCTTGGTTAAGGCTGGTGTTGGCTCATGGGCAAGTGAAAGTGTAGTCATAAAGTCAGAGTTGAAGAAGTCAATGGAAGGACATCTTATATTTTCTAGTAAAACAAAGAAAGGGTAGACTCCAGGTTTCTGCTACACTGGATCATTATCTATACTATCAATACTGGATTCTCACTGGGACTTCTACAGGATACTCTGTTGTTGCGCTGTGTCATAGAGACCATGCAGCTTTGGATCTGCAGGACTGGCCTTTTCATGGGCTCCAGCGGTCTATAGAAATGGTAGGTGTTGGGGTAGTGACAACTCAAAGCCCTGGATCTGGACCTTCGAGGTAGCCGAGTTGGTCAGCCTGCCAGACCTCCTGTACTAGTACTACCAGGATGAACTCTCCAGCACTCCCTTGGGTAACTAACCCAATGCTGTAGCTGGCAAGGGACAGGATCAGCTCTCCTGCTCTCATGTCCTTGGGGACAGCTCCCACACATACACCTACCCCACCACATTGCAGTTCAGGGGCCAGACCAGTTCTCCTGAACTCATGCCCTCAGGCCTCCTCTCCAGATCCCCACCACCAGGGTCAGCTCTAATGTGTTGGGCAGGTGAGGTGCAGAGCCCACTCTCCTAAGTAATGCTGCCAATGAGGGGAAGGGCCAGCTCTTCCCTCTCATGACCTTGGGGTCAGCTCCCCTACCTGCCACAGGCAGAGAGGGGAAAGGGGAAGAGGGCATCCTCTCTCACCTAAGCAACTCCATGGCAGACTAGGGACATGGACATCTCTCCTGTGCTCGAGCCCTTAGGACTGGCTCCCCTGCTCCCCTGCCATCATGGTCAGCTCTATTGTACTGCCTAGACAAGGTGTGAGGCCAGCTCAGCACAGTGCCTCAGGTAACAGTCCAGACCAGGAACATCTGCATGGCCTTTGGTGGCACAGCCTGAAACATCAACACAGATCCTGGTGGCCACAGGACCACAGACCCAGAGATAGCCCCTGGCAGTATCATGGATTCAGATGTCCCTATATCCTCAGATGAAAACATAGGCCACTCAGATCATCATGTCTACAGATGGCAGCACAGCCCTCAGATATCCACATTGTCTCTGGTGGTATCCACTTGGTCTTTGGTGGTAACTCTGGTCACAGACATCAACACAGATGCTACTGTAACAGGACCATGGACTCAGACATGGCCTTTGGCAGCAGCGTAAGCCAGGACCTCAGTATGGCCTCCTCATATCTGCCTATTCCTCAATGCCAGCAAGTCTCCAGTTTCACCATTCTCTATAATGTATGAAGACCACAGTTTTGCTTTTTCTTCCATCTATCCGCTTTATACTCTATCTTTCCCATCTCTGTCATACATCTGTCCATCGTACTGGTGCCTGAGGCAGGGGCTTGTGTATCTTTCTTCTGGCCACCTTGGGCTTGACAGGATTGGGGCTTGGGTTTCCCTTGTGCTATTCATACATTGGGTAAGGGTCTTCTTCCTCATGGTGTTTTCAGTAATGAACCTATCCTCATCTCCCTCCCCCCCCATCAACTTCCTCACATCCCCCTCCATCCAGCCTCTGGTGATGGTGATCTTCTCCCCCTCCAACCCCTATTTACTGTTCCACCATCACCCCTTCCTAACATACAGCTTCTTGGAAATTTCTACAGTGACAAATGTCTTTTTGTTTTGCTTTGTTTTGTATGCTAAAGAGTCAGCTGGTGGCTGGGAGTTTCTGGTCTTCAGAACAAAACACAGTAAAGAGTTTGGGATCTGTTGACCAATCCACCATGAATTCATGGATTTCAATGCTTGCCTACAACAATCATAATTCTTCAAACAACTTAGGACTTAAACCACAGCCCTATGTTCCCCATTTGGAACATTCTGTTTCAGAATCTGTCTTTCCTGTATTATACTTCTTAAATACCTCAATTAAACTCTTCTGTAGTTTCAGGGATTGATTATTGGTAACACTGGTGTTATCAAGTGGTTAAGAGACATTTGAGGATTGTTGTGTGTTCCAGACTGTAACCCATCATTGAAGCATAGTTCTTCTTTCATATGTGAGTGATGAGAAAAAAAAACAGGTCTGAATACTGAAACTGCACCACTCACTGACCATCGGATTCATCATTCATACATCCCATCACCAGAGGGAAAATACCAGCTCAGGAATAACTCTCTCGTCCCACTTATGTTGGGCCAATTACCCCCCACCCTCCTTTCTCTCAAGTCCTATTCTCACCCTTGCATACACACCCACAGTCACGCACAATTCCAAAAATGACAGGAAGAAAACGGATGAATATTCCCACTGTGACTATTTCTGGAAGCAAGATCATTGTCGTATCTGCTTCCTCTTTGTGAATCTCTTTTGTATTTTCCAGATCTTCTATGGCAAATGCTTTCTCTTCACAAAATGTAGTAAAAATAACAATAAATACATACGAAGTGCACATTTCTTCTACGTGAAAACTAACACATTATCTCCTTTGTTGTTCTCTTTAGGCTGTACCTGAAGGTCTCTTGTGTTCTGAATGAACGAATGAGCAGCATTCATTGTGCCTGTGTGAACAGACAACCTCAGTTTATCAGCTGACTCTATCACTAAAAATGGTTCTAAGATTCTGCTTATGATTTTCTACTCTATTTTTTACATGTTTTCTTGGTTTTTTGTTTTATTTTGTTTTGGGGGTTTGGGGGGGTTGTTTGTTTGTTTGTTTAAAGATCTTTGTGCTGCACTCCCCTTTTCAAAGTAAAAAAAAAAAATTCTGGTGTGAATAACCACTCATTCTGTCACTTATTGTTTTACAGCCCAAATGCTAGCATTTTTAAAAGGAGTTTCTCCTTCTGCATCTATGTTTAAAAACTAATGGCACCCTCTTAAACATTCATTTAGCAACTGGAAGTTTCCAAGGCAGTGTGTTACATTCTGGTTAGAATTCAGTTTAAGGGAGTGCACATGAATTGTTCATGCACAAGGGAGATGAAGTCTCCAGGAACATGAATTATCAAGTGCAGATTTGTAACCACAAACATGTCTCCTGTTAAGGGCAGCAAGGGAGTGTGTAGGTGTTACAGCCCCTTGCTCCTCTGCAGGGCACAGGGAGAAAGCACCCGTTTTCTCAGAAGTCCCCCTCTGCCTCTATCTTCCTTTCCCTGGCTGCCTCGCCAGATTCTTTCACAACTTTTCTAAATAGGTTACTAGTTCATGCGCCTGATTTTTTTTTTTTCTGCACTCTTGTCGATTTGCCAGTTCACTGTAACCCAAATCAGTCCAGCTCCTGTGAAATGAATTCAGTGAGCATGGAAACTCTCTGCAAGTCCTCCATGGCAGCCCTGCAGTGTACAGGCTCCCCCCAGAGCTCCTGTTTTGGATTCCTTCTGTGTTAGCAGTTTGAAGTGTGCCTCTCTAACAGGCCAGAGCCCCTTATCTCTGGAGATTTTCAGTTCCCTAAGCCATCCCAACAGGCTTCTTGGTCATTTCTCATCTCTTAGATCTATAAATATTAATTGCAAGCCTCGTGTTTGAAACCCCCTTTGAGCATATTAAGTATTTAGCCGCATAAATCAATCCTAAACTAATCATAGTGGTTTCGTCATACTTTCACAAGTTCCAGAACTTTCCCCTTTAGCTACCACTGTTCACTGTGTTTGCCAGAGGTTATTTCATAACTTTTCAATCAGTCAGCTCTACCTTTAGATAAAGAAACAGAATGGGAAAGGGGTAGAAAAGAAGAAGAAGAGGAGGGAGGAGGGAACTGAAGAAAAGAAAAGGCTGTGGGAAGAAGGTGGAAGCAGTAAGCAGGTTGAACTCTGCTGGAGTTCAGAGACTAGTTTGATTCTGTAGTTTGCCCCACCGGTCCTGAGCAAGTCAATTGACCTTTCAGGTTTGGCCTGGTTGAGGGAGTTTACACAGCATCCTGCTTATGAGCATCCTACAATGAGACCCCAAGTTTTCTGGCATCTTTACCAGACCATGCTCCTAAAGACATCATCACACCATGAGGAACTGTATTAAAGGGTGGCAGCATTAGGAAGGTTGAGAACCACTGCTCTACAGCTATTGCTGTGTGTCCCTCTCAAGCAGCTCTAGGTCTTGGATTATGTATGTGGACACCTAGTCTTGTGAAACCCTGACATAATTGGCTGCTTTGTACCAGACTACCTTACAGGGCACCAGGGCGTGGTGCCCTGGGTGACAACTGGCCAGATGAGAAGAATCATTCAGACCAAGGCATAAATATTGACTACTCCAACTTTGCAACAATCAACCACACCACGTACCTCACCTCCCTGAGATGCATCTCCTTCACTTATAAAGGAATGACGCTCCTAGGTGTTCCTTAGGTTTGTTGTTCAGAATAAAAGCGATTGTGCTGCAGTGCCAACCGCTCAGAGCCTGACTCATAGTTAGTGTTCAATAAATGTAAGCCTTTATTATTACCATATTTCCTGCATTCAGAGACACCATCGATTGGAAGTCAAAGCATCAATTTAATAACTTCTCAGGGGGGAAAAACAATATATTAAACACACATTCCCGTTTTAACACATCACAATTTCAACAATATTAAAAGGCGAAAAGAAATGTGCCTTTTAAAAAAATCAATGATATATGGTCTTATTGTCACATTCTGGAAGCTTTTAAGTCATTTGCTGGTTTACTTGCCTTTCCCTGCTTATCCTGCTGTCCCCAGAAGATGTATAAGTACTAGAAAGATAAAGAAATCAGCATTTGTTCACCATTGTGCCCTGAGTGACTAGCACAGGTGCCAAGTGAGTTATTGGTTACAATGTTTGAATGTCATAGCAATGCAATGGGCTATTGATAAAATCACCATCAGCTCATATCATGAGACTTTGTCTTATGCCTTTATAAATTCCAGTGACTTAGTTCCACACCTGCCTTGGTCAGAGGGTTTGTTTACATATTTGAATACATATGTGTTAAGGATTGGAACTTTCCTTGATCTGTGCACAGGAGATATGGGAATTAATTGCATAAGAAATGCACAGCATATACTATAATGCTTGACAAAGAAACAAGGATAAATTATACTTAAGATCAATTAAGAAGCAAGGATAGCATGTTGAACATGGCCAGCATAAAATTCCCTGTCAGTTTAATTACCCTTTTCCACTATAGGTACACACTAGACAGCCATAAATACCTGTTCATAGAATCAACTTAGATTTCTCCTTTCTTTTTGTATGCCAAAAACATGAACATGGAAGTCATCTCCAAGTTCAAAATAATTTTAGGCTTCCATTCATCAACGAAATCATTTGTTCAGTCACTCAGTAAGCATTGGTTATGAACCACTGCATGTCAGGTATTTGCAGATGCTGAAGGTAAGAAGCCATGTGAAATAGTCTGAAGGATAGGACTGACACATGAAAGAAAAGTTCCTTATAAACAGACAGTGCTTCACATCAGTTACTAAGCAACACTGAGTCAGGAAAGAGAGAGCATCATTCCTGTTAGACTGACTAAACTGGCAGGGAGGGGGACTCTCTGGGTTTGTATTGCTTCAATCATTATAGAAAACAAACCAAAGCCTAGGCCAGGGGACCTGCCAGAAGCCAAATGATGTTTCAGAGATGTGTTAAAAATTAAAATGGCTTCTTGCCGGGCGGTGGTGGCGCACGCCTTTAATCCCAGCAATTGGGAGGCAGAGGCAGGCGGATCTTTGTGAATTCGAGGCCAGCCTGGTCTACAAAGCGAGTCCAGCACAGCCAGAGATATTCAGAAAAACCCTGTCTCTAAAAACCAAAAAAAAATAAAAAATAAAAAAAATAAAATGGCTTCTTATGGTACGAGAAGTAAATTTTACACATTCAACTGTCTGTCTGGAGGATGAGTATAATTACATGCATAAAAGTTGTCTTTTAATTTTAACTTATTACTGGGTTTCATTTTTCAAATAACTAGCACAAATTATAAGTGAGGTCCATTTACTCTAATTGGGAGGAGTGTTCTTGACAAGAGACACTTCTGACATGTGCCCTTTGTTGACGTGGATGGAGACAGTTTACTAGAGAGCCATAGAGGCATCCTTATTATCAGAACCAAACACAAGCACAAACCAATATAGAAAGTGGTGATTCTAGTTCTCAGACATAGAATGAAGCTAAGTGAGACAGAGGCTTTCGCGCCCTTTTCAAGTTATGCCCCTGGCCTCAGTCTTTTTCAAAAAAGCTTTTTGCAGAGGGACGTGAGTTCACAGGCGGTCCATAAATGTGGGCAGTTGCCTCAGGGTATGTCATTCAGATGCTTTTCACAGAGGGCTGTGAAATGACAGGAAAGCTCCAGAGGGCAGGCACCTCAGGGTGCATGTCCTGTCCCTAGCTCTAAGATCAAAGAGTTCCTGGTCCTTGGCCAGTTCCCAAGGACTTGTCACTTTGGAAGTAAGTGTTTTATCTTAAAGTCCAGCCTTATTCCAAGTTTTCTATGCTATTATATGCTAACACTAAACCTACCACAGCTGCTGCTCTGATTTCCCTCAGTGATGGCTTGTGACCTGGAGGTGTAGGCCAAATAAAACCCTCTCCTCTCAAACCTGCTTTAGCCATGGTGCAGCAGAACAACTGAAGAGGCTAGGAAGCCAGATTCTGCCATTTTTTTACTTCAAGTTCCTGCCTTGAGTTCCTGGTTCAGAGTTCTTCAAGGACAGGCTCTAAGCTGTAAGGGAAAATAAATCCTTTTCTCACCATGTTGTGTTTGGTCATAGCATTCCTCACAGCAATAGAAACGTATTGAATATGGCCTTATACCTATGTATATTGATACAAAATTAATATCATGTTTGGCTAAATTGATATTGATCATTGTATATTAATGCAAAATTAAGATTGTATTGGGCTACATCGGTATTGATCTTTGTATATTGATACAAAATTAAGATTATATTTGGCCACAATGGTATTGACCCTTGTGTATTATTGATGCAAAATTAATATTGTATTGGGCTACATAGGTATTGATCTTTGTATATTGATACAAAATTAAGGGTAATGCTTCTTAAAGGTATTGTACCTAGTAATGCTTAAAAATGAAATGTGAAGTTTTGGCCTTTTGATACCAACCGTCATAAATTGTTTAGGATAATTAAGAAATACAAACTCATAGTCAGGCAAGCGTGTAATTTTGTTAGTTACTATAACAGTCTATCACAGTTATTTTCTAAGCTACTCAGAAATCAAGTTGTTAAGAGACAAGCAACATTTGCTTATCTAAATATAAGAGATAGATAGGGCGTCTTCAAAAACCCCAAGAGATCTGCAGAATATGGCATTCAAAGATGTTTTCTTAACTTAAGATTTTTTTGATATAGAGACATGTCAGCTCCTGACAGCACCCCCTATTCTACTCCAAGTAGAAGATGAGCATCGAAGAATCTCCAGTGGGAGATGGTTGAATTAGTGGCAAGCCTATCTCTTGGCAGGAAAAACCCCTTGCTCCAACTGTAGACAGACTGCTGTCCAAAAAGGACAAAAGTTGGAAGCAGGTAAGTCGACAGCCTAGCTCTGCCAAGACAGGGTAGGTAAGTCCTTCATAATTCCTGCTCTACAATCAATGTCTGTCAGAGAAACGGGGCCAAACGGCTGAAGATTGATGCTGTAATGTATGGAGAGAAAATGGGAACTGTCCAGGCAGCCACTGGTCTGTCATTTCAGTTTTGGAAGCTGCGGGCCCTTCACTTCCTATATAATCAGATATATTTATCCCTCTCAGGTCTCTGAGGTGGTTGAAGAATAGATAGCTAGAGTCTCATAGTTAAATTTTGAGTTGTTTAGGAATCAAGAGGGTGTTCTGGATCTAAGAAGATGTTTTTAAAATTGTGATGCAAGTTAGTATGAAAGATGAGTTAGATATAGAACTTTAAACTCATGGAGATGGTTAGATAATAGAATGTTAAAATCAGTTGCCAAATACATATGGACTGGACATTGAGAATGTATGCTAAGCCATATAACTCTCATAATTGTGGCCTATTTATTTCTGTTGTTTTGTATTGTATTTATTGTTATAAGAGAAAGAACCATTTCTTGGACTGAAATGGGGAGCTTTTGGGGGGAAAAAGATCTACCTTAAATTAAAAAAAAGAATAAAAATAAAAAACTAAAAAAAAAAAAAAACAACAACAATACATATGGCTACTATAAAGATCCTCTGTTGAGAAGCCCAGAGCCCCATTTGGGTATGTCTCATTCCTTGCTTGAGTTTCTCTCTTCCTATGAATCTTAGCAGTTAAAAAAAGGAAAGAAACAAAGTAGGACAGTCTCCCTTAGGTGGCCTTGTAATTTCACAGGAGTGTTTCAAGGAATGTGAACATGATTATTCTATTTTAAGCATTAAATCTGAGAATCTGAGAGGTTTTTATGGCCTCACTTCTCAGGAATAGGCTGATGGTATATCCAAATACTTCCAAACACTTAGGTTATTGATAGACTCAGAAGTCTGCTTGTTTCCACAATCCCAGACCTCTGGAACACATACCTTCCTTATGAAATTTTCAATCATCAAATGAATTCAACCCAAAAAGCAAACACATTGTGGATAGAACAGTCATCCTCCTAAATCAATTTCTGTGTTTCCTGTATAAACCAGCAGCCCAGAGGTACTATTTCTGAAAACATTTTGTAATGGAAAATTTCACCCAAGTGCTATTCAGTATTACCATTATTACCTTTATTATTAATAATAACAATTTATAGAGTGGTTGGAGCAGACTCTGCCACTTAGAGACTAAGAGCACAAGTCTGCTTTGATACCTAAGTCAGCAAGCAGAATAGGAAAAGGAGACTTCAGGAGAAGAAATTAAAACAGATGGCTTTATCTTGGACAGACATCTACCCTCAGGGACCAAGAAGCAGGTAATATGACAGAAAGATTCAGCCAAAATGGAACCCAAGGACAAACATTTCCTCCACTCTGTTACTCCAAGTGACTTGGTCTGCTGAAGGTCACTGAGCCTGTAGCACCCTGAACAGATTAACTCCTTCTACTAGGTAGATGGCCCAGGGGAGTTCTTATAAATAAGATTGAACATGACAGTAAGAATACCAAGTGTTCAAGAGGGGTAGCATTGCATTATATTCCATGCCACAATTCTTCTGCTGAAGAGACTGAAACCTAGGTGAACACAGATCCACATGACAACATTACAAAGGCCTCCCAACACCACATAAGACTGCCTAAATGAGAAAACCCCAGATCCCTACTTTAGCTACCAGCTCAGAGACATTTTGACTAACAAAAAGCACATTCAGAGTTCCTGTAAAATATCTAGATTCTGCCCTAGACATGGATGGGACCTGGGGAATTTAAATTTTAGAAATAAAACTAAGGTCATTGCAGAATGACAGATTCACTCTAAGTGCGACAGAGGATAAACAACTCTCAGTGACATCTGGCAAGAGTCCAAAATAGCACAGATGATGAAGAAATCCTGAAAGCTTAGGGAGAAGAAAAGCATTATCTTCAATGGGCCCAAAATCAGATTCACATCAGTTTTCTGCCTTTTGATGGAAAACATATTTCAATTATACACCTTGCCAGAATACATATAAGCACATCCATGTTTCAGCCAAGGGTACTTTCTGCAAAATAATAATAAAACCGAGAATATACTTCAGCCAAATGGAAAAGAAATCCAAGGAAAATAGAAAAGAAATCCAGGAAATCCAAGGAAAAATGGAAAGTAAACCCAGGAGAGCAATCAAGTAAAATCTCAGGATGACAACCATGTGGCAGGGAAGCAATCAGTCCAAATGGGGACAGGAAGTGGAGAGGTGCCATAAATAACCTCTCTGAGAGCAAAATAGCCTCTGTTGTCGAATTTGTTTGAAGAAGGTCCTGCAACTTCTTCATAGGAAGATGGAGGCATAGCTTTGTTTTCTCTATCAACAAGGCAAAATCAAGGGACATCTGGTAAAATATAATTTCCTGAAAGGCCTGGATTGGACACAGACACCTAAAAGGAGCATTTGTTTGCTATAAGTAAAGGAAGTGCTTCTTTTGTTTTAATGATTTTCCTGTGTTCTTTTAAGTGGCCTGAGTTCAGAGACACCTAGTTTGTGACTCTGTGAAGGACACGGTGCTTGTGTGTCCTTTAGTCAGAGTCCAGCTAGACAACACAGTTGTTTTTAGGGAGCAAGTGAAGACCTGAGTGAGTATGTTTTGACATGGCTGTGCCCATGTCAAGAACCTCAATGCTTCATTCATCCTTACGGGAGTGGCAAAGACTTTTCTGGGTGAGGCTCAGAGAATGAAATGCTTCTTCTGGTCCAAGTGTGAAAGTTGATAACTTGTTGGTATGTGCAGAATATATCCACTATAGTTTCCCATCCACCTCAGATATTTATGCCTGAGGACTGCTCCCTACAGAGAGTACTCCAACTGAGGTTAGCTAAAGCCTCTTCCTCGATTTGCTGTACACCATAAATCCTGCATCCTTGTTCAGCTGTATGTAATAACTCCAATTCCCTGTCCAATGGTATATAATAACTGAACTCCTATGGTGCTGTTGTATGGGCAGTCCACCAGAGAATAAAACATAGTTTATAGCCAATTGAAAGTCTTTATTCTAGCAACTTGGGACCACTCTCATGTTTTCGGGACACAACTGCAGCATTGAGTGTTTAGGGGAAGGGGTTTCTAAAGGTAAAACCCACATCCTGGATTCTCACTCTGCAGTGATAGGGGAAGGTTTTGTGAAGGCATGCAGATAAACAGCTGGAAGGGGAGGTTTGTACAAGCAGGCAGTTTAACAGAAGCTAAGTCAGCAGGACATCTTGACCTCAAATTCCTAGGATGGAGTTGGGTAATTTTCCATGGGGTTTCCATTAAGGAGACCAAATTCTAGTTAAACATATGATGGCCTCAGCAAGAATACAAAATGAAGGAACCTCTGCACTGTCTTGGCCTGTCACATTGTGGAACTTTCTGGGCTGTATCTGTGTGCCTGTCCTCCTTTCATTCCCTCCATGCCTCCACTGGATCCATGTAGAGTGTGGCAACTCTGCCTTGAGTTTATGGACATCGAGAAGCCACAGAACGCACTGGCTCTGAAAAGAATTCTGAAACCAGGGACTGCTCAAAAGCCACCCGTGCTAGGCAGAAGCTCTGTGGCCTTATACAGATGACTTTAATTCTCCGTACCTCTTGTTGTCTCATCAGTGAAATGTCACCTGCTTCACAGAGATGAAACAAGCTAATGCACACCAGGTGCCAATAATAGGGTCCTGCAGAGAATAAGAACTCAAATATGAAACGGTATCATGAGTGTTGTGATAATAAAGTATACAAATAATAGTGATTTACCATGCAGTTTCTATTTTTAAAGTTAGCCACCCAACAAAACGTAGATGACTAAATTAAAACTTAATAATATCAAGTAAATGCAGGAACCAAGGAGGAAAAAAATAACTAGCACAGCTGAAAAAGAGAGAGGTAGATGAGCAAAAATATATGAGGTTATTCATTTATTCATAGAAAATAGAAATATTTAAGTACTGTATAAAGTAAACAGACTAAGCAATCAAAGACTTTTCACATATCTATATGCTTTAAATAATTTAATTAATGCACAATTGCAATAAATTTTAATTTGTTATTTAATTTTCATTAACAGTATGAATAGACAAATATACCTATTTATTATAGATATTTGTTTCTATTTCATCTTCAAAATTGATTGTAACTATAGTTAACACTATTAGTCAATGATTTTAAGTATAATTTGAAAAACAAGTACTAAATGCAATATTTACTAATAACCAAGAGCTGGTGGTGGAGGGAGAATTAAAAGAGAGCTGAGTCATGAGCTGTGCCTCTTTAGAGTGTTCGCTATGTGCCAGAAACTGCTCTAACAATTTTGCATAGTAAATATCTCACTCACTCCTTTAACAATATCAAATATTAAGTAGTATCATCATTATTATTAGCACTTTCCAGATGAGGAACTGGCAGCAGAATGAAACCAAATACCAGCCCTGCTCCTCTGACTAGTTAAGGTTAGTGATTCTGCACCACTTCCCTGGCTGCCTTCTGAGAAGGTTCATCTTTCACAGTGGGAAGTTAGAAAGAGTGATCTGCATATGTCATTTAGAGTGAGGTTGCAAAGGCCAAAGGAAAAAGTCACAGCAACAGTGGGATGAACAATGTCCACAAAAATGCCATGTCTGCCCAAAATCTCTATGACCTTATGTGGAAACACTCTTTGCAGATATAATCATTTAAAATGAGACCATATGGGATTAAGTATATCCTAAGCC
Source organism: Lophiomys imhausi (assembly GCA_907164525.1). Taxonomy (NCBI): domain Eukaryota; kingdom Metazoa; phylum Chordata; class Mammalia; order Rodentia; family Muridae; genus Lophiomys; species Lophiomys imhausi. The sequence goes on along the minus strand of CAJQZJ010033967.1, from coordinate 1,097,434 downwards.
TGATGATTTGTGTCTATATAAGGAGAAAGGAAGACACAAGGGAAAATCCACATGGCATTTATAGCAGAGACTAGAGTGACAGCTTCAAGCTAAGGGTCAGGATAGAAAAAAAAAAAAGCAGGAGGAGGCAAGGAGGAGCTCTTCTCGACAGTCACAGAGAAGGTGTGGCCTTACAGACTCCTTGATTTGGTGTCCCTAGCCTCTGGAACTGCGAAAGAAAAGAATCACTGTGCTTCATGCTACCTGCTTATGGGAATACCTCACACCTGTGAAACTAAACAGCCAACCAAGACTTCAAAACAAATCTGAGCATGAACTGAATGAAAAGTTTCACTGCAGTTGATGGCTTGCACTACTTTTTGCTAAAACAAAACAACACAAAACATACCAGTGTGTTTTCCTCTTGGTAGTGGACAGACTTTAAAATTGCTCCAATCATCACAAACTCCTAGAATTCATACTGTATGTAAACCCCTCAGTGGGGATACAATCAGATCTGTGCTTCTGAACATTGGAATGCAGGAAAGGTGACAATATATCTCTCCCATGATCATCCATCTCTCTGTGTCCTCTTTCTTTCTTTTACCTGCCTCAGTGAAGATATTGGTCAAGGTGAGGAGGACCACACCCCATGGAACTGAAGTAGTCTCTGCCCAGTAACTGTTTAGGAACTGACAATACCTCCCACTCAGGCAGCAAGAACCTCAAAGTCTCAGACCAACAAACTGCAAGAAACTGACTTCTGCCAGTTTTCGCAGAAGCTTGAAAGCTTGGAGACCTATCCTTCCCTAGTCCTGCCTCAGATGAGACACAACTCTATTGAATATCTTGATCTATCCTTGTGAGGCCCTGACAAAGAGAAATCCGCTATCGTTTTCACAAATTTCTGATCATAAAAACTGCTATTACAAAGGCAAGTTGTTTGAAGCCACCACAATTTTGATTTTATTACACAGCAATTTCTAACTAATATTCTCCTGCAATTAAACATAACTGAGACAGGCAAGCATGAGGAACAGCATGGCCACCTGGGACTCCACTTGCCTTAAACTTTTGCACTCCTCCCTCTGAACATCACACCGAGCAAGCTCTTGCCAATCTAGGATTCAAACCTGTATCAAGTCTCACAGTGAGATGTGTTTCTCCTCCCCTCGACAGCTATCAAATTGAGATTCTGCCCAATCATACAGTGTTTGTCTCTTGTAGGGAAGATAGGAAAACAGTACACTGAATTGATTTGGGGTTCATATACAGTAAGGTAAGACCGTGCCTTCAAGTGAATCTTTAAAGAGACTTCCCTATTTACCACCTAATGCCTACATATAATTGAGCATAGTATACACTGTAGGAAGAATATGACCCCCAAATAAATTCCCTTGGCAACCAATGCCTTCCTTTTCAGACTCTATAAAAAGAAGCCCCAGGCAAAGCCCAAGAGCGCTTGAGTGTCTTCACTCTTGTGGCCCACTGCTCCCTCTTAGTGTCTTCAGATCTTTTCTATTACTTTACTTTGAATAACATTTCCTCAGGCTGCTTTGCAATCTGTGTGAGCTTATTTCATTCTCAAATAAGAGGCCAAGAACCTGGTAACACCAGGTTCAGCCACCGATTCCTGTAACAGTAATAAATGTGATAATAAACGTAAAGTGGTAAGTAGTCATTTGGGGGTGGGGACGATAGGGGAAACGAAGGTATGGAGAATTACAGCAATGTGAGCGCTTTCACAGGGGGGATTAGCTGCAAAGCTCCATTGCTGCATGTGGCTTCCCAATGGCCCTCCATTTTCTAGCTCTCTTCTGCCTGCATAATGACAACTGGAATTTTTTAAAGCAAGATAACTACTCAAATCAAGGGCAAATTTTCATTTTTTTTCTCAGATTATATTCATAGTAAGCACTGTGCTACACAGCCCCCACTCAGTTCCTGGGAATGGGGGATGTGTTAAACAGCAACTTAGTACACAGCTTTTTTTTTTTTTTTTCTATAGCCTCATTTACCATTATTGTAGCATTTTATTTTCTTTTGAATTGCTCCAGATTTGTTTTTTGTCTGAGCTGAGGTGGAAAACTGAGAAACAGCAGATTCAACAATAATTGATTTTATGAGGAATATGGATGTATTACACACACCGTATATTAAAAACTCATTGTTTTTGTATTGGCCTTGCATACCACACACTTCTGTTATGGTTCCCTAGTCCCCAGTGCTTCCCCTACTTAACTGTTCCCATCAGCTTTATATTCCTTTTTCCCTGTCAGGCAGAGGAAATAAATAGTTAAAAACCTAAGTGCTCATCCGACACAAGGCAGAGTTCATAAATGAAAGTGGGCAGCCTTGGGTAATTTAAGATATTGCTGTGAGCTGGAGTTGCCAAAATGATGCAATTATTGAACCATAAACAAAAGCAATTAAGATGAGATGTTGATTACTGTGAAGAAAAGCTCCTCAGTAGTATAGAGACCAAGAGTCACCAGGGAGTCTGTTTGCCTGAGCATCTCTAGAATCCTGGGAAGTCCAGGAAGGTTTGCAGGTATCCTTTGCAAAAGGGTTCTTAGGCCTCTGGGAGAAATCTCTAGAAGCCCCAAAGACATTTTGCTCAGGGCATTGCAAAGTAAGTGATAGGGGATGATTAGTTCTTTATTTGCCACCAAGAAGGGAAACCCACTGAGATAGATGGACCCACGGCTAAAACCATAGTCAGAAAGCAATTGTGCCTAAAAAAAAAAAAAAAAAAATCTCAGCCTCAGTTTAGTGTTGAATGGCTCAGTGCAAAGGATGTGAAGGAGACATCCTGAGTGACCTTTAATGCCAAGACCCTTCCTCAAGGCTTGACCAAAACATAGTTATGACTTGAAGAGCCTGGCAACAGAAGCAATGATCACCAGCTAGCTGGTAGTGTGTAGGCTCAGCATCCAGGGATGCAGGCATGGTATGCACCACAGAAACGTGGATGTACTGGAATCCCTGCAAGGGAAATGTATACATAGGGCTTATTATAAACCTGGAAACAAAACTAGAGTGACAGTTCTAAACAAATATTCAAGTGTTCATAACAATATACAATCCTCCAGTTCACCCAACCCAGACCCCTTTCCAACAATGAAGGACTCTGGTGGAAATCTCTAGCTAATGCTTTAAACATCCCCTTCTGGATAAAAGAAGCAACCCTCAATTGTGGAGAATTGTCCCCAGAAATATCTAAGAATGAGGCACATACTGGGTCCTGGATAACTGTTTACAGGGAGAAAAGGAGAGGAAACAAGGAAGGAATGGTGCCCAGATGGAAGGAACGAAAGCATGCACCACTGTGACTGAAGTTAAGGTCAGAACTGACATTTAGAAGTGCCTTGGGGAGGCTGAGAAAGTGGAAAGATCATGCTGGGGCAACGTGCTCCGAGACACATCTGAAGCAATGGGCAGGAACAAGAACTGCAGGAGAAGAAAAATGAGCGTCCAGCCAGACAGATGATGTTGGGTCAACTCAATCTTTCCTCGGCTGTCTAGAGAGACTGCAGGCACATGTCACAGCATGCCGATCAGCCCCAGAAACCAGTGATTGGCATCTGCAAGCCCAGTATCTGGGAGCAGATAGACAGGGAGACAGGTCTAAATGTCACCAGCTGAAGGCCAGAGCACATCTCAGCCTGACTGGGGCCGCTCAGACAGGTGAGTGACCACCAGACCAATGTAATCACCCTGAGAAGTGCTTTGAATTTCATTTCAAGTGGCCAAGTCACATAACTGGGAACTGTGTCTGGCTGGTACAGATGTGGATTAAACAGGTAGAAGCTGTAGAAAGAAAACTCATATGTAGAGAGTACATATTTTATGCTAGACTCCACCAAGAATGTAACATCACTATGTTGCGTAGTTAGTAAATTGTTAAGTGGGGCTTATTAGTTCAATCTAACTGCTAAAGAAGTGGGTCCAGGTAAATCAGACTTTAAATGTTTACACATGGGCTGAAAAGATAGCTGTTGTTAAAGACTAGCTGTACAACCATAAGGACCTGAGTTTTATCCTCAAAACCCATTTAAAAGAAAAATCAGGTGATATGGCATATCATTATGATCCCAGGACTAGAGGAAATTGGTCAGGCAGGTATAGGTAGATCCCAGCCTAGTGCTTGCTAGATAGCTCAAGTAGTTGAATTGGTGATCTCAGGCCAATGAGGCTATTGTGTGGTGCAGGCTATTGCCTGCACCACACAATCCACCCCCACCCCAAATGTAGAGGGTTCCTGAGAAACAACAAGAGACTTTTCCTCTGGTTTCCACATATGCACGCACATACATGCATACCACCATAAAAGTAACACACACACACACACACACACACACACACACACACACACACACA
>CAJQZJ010033967.1:1051919-1089097 GCA_907164525.1 Lophiomys imhausi | reverse complement strand
ACACACACACACACACACACACACACACACACACACACACACACACACATATATATATGTATGTATCAGGATCTCCTGCTCAAAAGCCTATATAAAGGACAAGGAAGAAGAAGGAAACTTGTTCTCTCTTTGCCTGTTTCCTCTTGCTCTTGCTATCAAGTCCATTCCTTCACTGGAGCCTATTGCTTTGGGATTCTGGCATATACTGAAGACCAACTGAGATATCTACCCTGAACCACTACTAGATTCTTTGACTTTCCATTGGTATACAGCCATTGTTAGACTAGCTGGACCACAGCCTGTAAGCCACTTTAATAAATCCCTTTTATGTATATTCATTCTATCAGTGATGTTTCTCTAGAGAATCCTGACTAACACACCATGCCTGTAGCACATGAGGCCTGGGAGCCAAACCACATCTAGACCACAGCAGCATACAACAGTGATGGAAAGGCCTTGTTCCAACTCTGTCTAAATCTTCTAGTCTATTATATGAAGGACAGATTAACTCAGGCAGTCTGTCTGTACATTCTTACCCACAAAGTAACCCAACCACATTCTTACAAGCCAGCAAGTTTTTCTGCAACAATTACTAGCAGCAGCAAGAATATTTGTGTGGGGTAGGCATTTAGAAACAGATGGTTCTCTATAGTTCACACTGCATTGGGGTGGCTTTTCTGTCTTTTTTTCTGCAGAAAGGAGAATAACGTGGAGATTAATTTGAGTAAAACCCTACTTTCTCTATTAGAGAAGGGTGCCTGGATGAGGTAGCCAGCTCTTGTCATGGATCATACAAAGCATTCAAAATGCTTCTAAAACATATCCAAGAAGTTGAAATGTGGTTTTAAAGACACAAACCACTAGAATGGTGATTCTAGGACAAGAACACAGGCAAGAATGCTAGAAGCAGCAATTTACTGAGCATTCAGTACATGCCCTCAGATGCATATGAAAACATTTAATGTTCTGCTATTTGCAAGTTTTTTTTTAAGGCAGGTGATTTGGGAACATGGGGAGACAGACACTGAGAACCCTAATGAGGTTAATCTACAATACCACAGCACATGAAACAGATAGAATTTGCAGGCTGATCTGTAAACGTAACTCACTTTCTTTCCCATAGTCTACTTCGAAAGAAAGTGAGTGGAGCAGGAATGAAGTCTGAGACTTGGTCTTAAAGACAGTTTTTGCTATTTGTAGAAGTGATGCAAATTGAGAGAACAGGCATTAATCAAAGACAGAGATCCATGATCTTAGGAAACCTGGAAGTCTAAAGACAAGACAAAGAGAGGGAAGTACAAGGAAGAAGGGAGGAATGAGAGCTAGAGAAGAAGTAGACTGGAGAGGAAAAACCTGGGTCAAGGTTATCTGGCCTCAGAGATCTTTGAAGATCAGTCCAACCAAGTGAACAAGAAATGAGAATGTAGAAGAGAGAACTTTTGGTGGAGACAAAGTCCATTAGACACCAGAGAGTGCGTGTCTTACCTAAAGTTTTGATTTGAGATGAGATCTCTACATAGAGGGTCTAATAGCTTGAAGAATTGTAGAGTAATTTATGAGCCATTTAGTTTGATAGTCTATGAATCACAGGCATCCTACAGTATCCACAACCATGACAAGCTTAACGCTGCTTGATCTTCTCTCTTGACAGAGAGCCTACTTCCTACAAGAACAAGTCCAGTTACGACAGGCGATAACTCTGTGCCTTCCTCCAAAGGATCTCAATTCCAGCCCAAGGTAATTAGATAAGACAAATTCAATTACTCCTACCTATAAACTCATTTGAAATACATAGATGCCTAGCATCTGGTGACCATCTTCTCTAAGTAAACCCCCAAATCGCCACCTACAGATTCTTCTGTACATACTCTGCCCCCTGAAACTGCATGTCACAACATGTTCCTTAAAGCTTTTCATTCTGAGCTCTTCTAGAGGAGAGAGAAAATACAGACTCAGAGAACACGGGTAACATCACGGTAACTTAACCAGAGGGAAAGAGACAAATCATTCTTTGGACCTGAAGACTTTAACCTTTTGTTAAAGTATGGTGATTTTATTCTTGTCTTAAGATCAAAACAGAAAATGAAATGATGAGCATGCTTTCTTTGGGTGTTTTAGTGCATTGACAATGGAGGTAAAAGTAAATGATATGGGCAGAGGGCATAATTTGGTAGTGCACCATGTACTTAACTTGGCTCTTATGCCTGGAGCCAAAAAAGGTTTTTGCTGTTGTTGTTGTTGTTTTGATTTGGTTTGGTTTGGTTTTGAGGGGGTTTGTTTGTTTGTTTGTTTTTAATTAAGCTACAAGTAAAGTTGAGACAGAACTATAATTGCAATATCATCATCATAAAATACCTCTCTGTGCCAGATATTGTAGCTGATGCCTGTATTCCCAACACTTGGGAAGCAGATGCAGGAGAATCAATACTTCAAGACCAAGGTCATGCTGAGGACCGGAGGTCCTGACTCAAAATATAAGTAAAGACAAAATACCTTCTTAAGTTGTTCTAATAATTAAATGAAAGTCAGTAATGCATATCTATAAATCAAGGTAAGAACTTCTCTCAGCTTTTGGAAAATAAAATCCTACTTCCTTTCATTTATCAAAGAGTAAGAATATATATTGGGTAATTAGATAAACTTCTCCTCTTTGTCATTTTATAATCAATAACATCTTTAAAATATACTTTCATGATAATGTCCTGTAATAAAATGCATCAGAAGAAGCCGTTTCATGGGCTATAACTTTATAGACAATGAGGTTAATCAGAGTGGGTACATTTTCAAAACCGATTACGACTTCTCCAGTCTCCAAGGTCGAAAGACAGAAATCAACTATAAAAATCTTGGTTTTAAGTGACATCAGAAAGACATTTTCCAGGCTTCCCCATTTCCATTGCTATACCCAACACCCTTTCAAATCCAGAGCTAGCCTTCTGTGAGAGCATTAATGAAGCTGTAGCTCCTGTGTGCCCTTCCATGTGGAGCAACTTCAGTGCATGGCAGATGAAACCACTCACAGCTGCATGAGCTGAAAGTTTGACTTCTAAAGGCCCAGGGCACCTACTGTCTGACACCCTCTTAGTTTTTGAATATTTTAAAGACAAGGGGAATAGACACTTCAAAAATAACAGATTCTGCTTTGCATGAAAATATAATGTTTCCATCTTAATGATGTAAAAGAATAGCTTGTTATCACAGTGCATCTGAAGAAAAAAACAAATTACACATGCAAATATTTTGGGGCTAATTAATTCAATACTGAAGATAAAATTGGGACAGTGCATAATTGTGAGCAGATTCCTGATAAGATCTGGAATCTAGCAAATTTCAACCAAGGTACCAGAACATGTATTTCCAGGAAGTACAACTTCTTGAAGACCCTGATTCATTCCAGATTTGCAAAGAGCCTTAAAATGCTGATGAGGTAGTTGTCCCATCATGCCTGTTCTATAGGAACCTCCAGTCAAAATTTAGATTAAATAAGTACAAATTCTAGTTACCTTATACAAATTACAATGACACACAGGAAACTGTAATTCATCTACAATGATGATATAAAGATATCTTAAAATTTATGTCAGTCCACAAACTGGTCTGAATCAGAAAACCCCAACTCACATTAGCTTACTGGAAAGAACAAACATGGGTCTGTTGTCAAACAGAAGTACATTGGAATAATGAAGTTTTCAGTAATTTGCTATGTGAAAGAGGAGAACATTAAAATCCTTAATATAACCTCAAATTTTCATCTGTGAAGTGAGACTGAAAATATCCATGCTCAGGTTTTTGTGGTTGGTTCTGACGAGAATTAGAACCAAAAAGAAAAAAGAAAAAAAAGTATTTTTGTTTTTGCTTAGAAAAAAGAAGAAAAAAAGTCTTTACAACTCCAGCTGCCTTTTATGTCTATTCAGTCCTAAACAGAAGAATTCTTTTGTTCTGTCATGAGACCAAAATCTGTTAAAAATCACAAAAGCCTTGAGAAATTCTTTTGGCTTCCACAAGGCCAGGATAGACAAGTTGATTAAGCCTGTCACATCTTGGATTCAGGAATTTAGAAAGTCTCTACATCATGTCATAAATAAACCTTCTTGGACCTAGGTATAAGTAGACTCCCCCAAACCATTTGTTTGTCCCTTCTAGGGACATTGGTTCTACAAGTTCTCAGGTTTTAAAAAGTAGCAAGAGGTTCCTTCTCATGGGGCACTAAATCCCTTCAGCTTAGCAGAAAAGAGAAAAAAAGTCATTGTTCATTCTGGCCCAGATAAGTGATGACTAGCCTAGAGTGGATTGAAGAGTATACAAAGGTCTGCAATAGATAGGTGTGCCTGAGCTGGTACTATAGCTCAGTGGTCTTCACCAAGAATACATAAAGCTACGCATCCTTCTCTAGAAGGTATTAACATTAAAGGAACATTCTGAGGAAATTATGAAATCCCCCATCCTTCCAATTCTCTACTTGTCCAGAGAGTTGGGTGCTTATGATTATCATTATGACAGTAATAGCATTTATCGCCTAGACCTACCAGACATGGCTACATATAGTACATGAATTATCCTCCCACAGAAGCCTTATGAGATGACTGACAGTTGAAGCACAGATGATCAAAATAACCTTCCCAAGGTCAACCAACCTTTAGAAGGTAAAGCCAGTATTTGAACTCAGTCTGGTAGCCACAGAGCCCAGGATGTAATCCTGTCTCTACTGTACTCTTAGTTATAGGAGGTGGATGATTTTAAAAGATGGTTTTAGTCTAGAGGGAAACTGATTGCTGATAGAGATAGCTGGCAATCTTTCCATGATATAGAGCTTGGGACATAACCGCAGATACATTAGAAATTAACAGAGTGTACTTGCTTATGAGCCACACCTGTTCTTATCTTTATACCATGACTGACCCCCAAGAGAAAGTTAAAAGAAGACATGGGAGAAGAGAAGCCAAGAATGCTACTGGCCTTGTTATAGGCCTCTGTGGATACAGATAAGTCTTGGACTACCCAGCCCCAAGTCTCTCCTTTTCTCTAATTTTGTTGATATCCACAGCCCCACCCATGGTAGGAGTGTGGAGAGGAAGCAGAGCATGTCATCTTTGTGTGTGTGTGTTTTTTTTCTTTTTCTTTAATTCCTTTTTTCATCTTTTTTATCACAAGTTCCTTGGAAATTTTCAGATTTCAAAGGAAATATTTGGAAGAATATCTGAGGACTGGATGTGTTCGTGTTTTACACCAAATGCTTTTAACAGGAGAATCCGCCCAGTCGTATCTAATAAAAATATCCTTCCTGAGCTGGTACCAGGAGGTTTCATTAAAATAGCAGTCGATAAGCAGAACTGACTTGGCACCAAGGAAAAAAATCACAGGCGGGCGTATCAGGCCTTTGGAATTCAAGAACAGCTGAATCCAGGCCTTTTTAGTTGTTTGAGGACCATATTCTGGGTGTTGCCTCATCAGATGCTAAGGAACATACTGAAAGGGAGGAAAAAATATCTTTTCATTCCATCTCAGGTTCATGGCCAAGACTCCTGTAACAAAAGACAGATTAACAGGAAAAAAGCATACATATTTATTTAACATGCTATATGACAAGGGCAACTTAGAAATGAAGAATCAAAGCAACAGAGAAGCCTATGTGTTTTGATGCTATGTTGGATGAAGAAGTAGATTGAATGCTAATAAAATGGGAGTCATTTAGCAAAGTCTGTGTGTTCCTAATCTTCCCTATAATCTTGTGTCTTCAAGGTGAAGATGATCTTAGCCTCAAGATATACAAAGGGAGGACAAGGGGAAGGTAAGAGCAATCTTCCTGATTCCAATGTGTTCCTAAATGCCTTACTATATTTGGAGGTAGCATGTTATGAACCCAAACTATTCATAAGATCCAAACTGTGTTTAATTATCACTTGGAGAGAAGTATTGGAGATCTGCTATTTCTCCATCATGCCCAAATAGAGAAATTTGAAATGGACCACTGTCAACATACCAAAACCAAAGATTTTTTCTGTTGGTGAGCTAAAGACTATCTGAGCTCTCCAGGGAGATTCCTCTCAGTGTTTCATTTCCTTAACACAATTGCCCACTCAACAAAAAAGTCAAGCAGGTACAATGGTGCTAGCTTGAGATAGTAGTTAGTAGAAAGACTGATGCAGGATTACCAGTTTGAGACCAACAGCCCCATCCATGGTAGGAATGTGGAGAGGAAGCAGAGCATGTCATCTTTGTGTGTGTGTGTTTTTTTTCTTTTTCTTTAATTCCTTTTTTCATCTTTTTTATCACAAGTTCCTTGGAAATGAACTTGTGATAAAAAAAAAGATGAAAAAAGGAATCTGGATAACTCAACAAGACTCTCTGAAAATATTTTTTTAACTTTTTTTTTACGTGTGTGTGTGATATGTGTGCATGGAAGTATATGCTATGGCATGTATGTAGATGCTAAAAGACAATTTTGTGGAGATGGGTTTCTTCCATATTTACTTGGGTTCTAGAGATTGAATTAAGGTATTCAGGCTTGTGCATCAAGTGCCTTCACTTGCTCAACCGTCTTACCAGTCCCTTTAAAAACCTTTTATGTAGCTGAAGATGTAGTTCACTGGTAGAACACTTATTTAGTGTGTATGGGTCCTAGGATCAATCCCTAATGACATACACACATACCCCAGAATGGAAACATAAACAAACACACCCTAATAGGTTCATTATAATTTTCAGCTACAAAGTGCTTCTTCATGGCTGGGTCCTATGCAAAGTGCTGGAGATAACAAATTAACAGGGATCTTTACCTGAAAGGAACTCATCATTCAACATGGAAGTAAGGCCTTAAGACCTGTGCCCAGGGCAAGGCAGGAAGCCACCTTCAAACACCTTTGCCACAAGGGTTTGAAAGGAGGAAGTAATCATTCCCAGCTCGAGAAGGTGGCAAGACTTCCTGGAGGAAGTGATGTGGAAACCTGGCTTGAAGGCAGGTGCAATATGGGCATCAAGAATGGGAGGGGTCATACTTGGAGAAATAAGGAGCATGAAGCATGCAAGTCAAGCGACATGATGGCATTTGTACAAAGTCAGCCATCTGGAGCTAAAGTTGTCTAGAGGAAATGAACAGCAACCGGAGACCCACAGAAACTGGCGTCTGCTTTCTGTGGGTAACTTTACCCATGACCAGGTGCATGGGTTGAGATCTTCCCCAGCGATGTTTACTTCTCATTCTCACTCCATCGTTCTGACACACCAAACACCTCAGGTGTCTTTAAAGGCAGTAGTTATTGAGAGGCCAGAATTGGAACCTGAGAAATCAAAAGCTTCCTGGAACCCCCATTCACATTCTGATGTCTGCACACATCACACTTCCCAATCGGATCCACTGCTTTCTCTTCTCTACCCTTTGTACTTGAAAACACTGCACTCAAATATCACATTATCTGCGAAGAATGGCTGTCTCTGCCTGGCCGTCTGCGGCACAGAACTGCACATTCTCCCCTTGACACACCTGTACTCTGCCATGCCAGCCAGCTCTTGTCATATTGTGCTCAGTTTATCTTAAGTAAAAGGATAGTGTCCTGTACACTCAGAAAACATTGGGTTTCTCTACACCACTCTGTCATTACCTCAGATGGTCTCGGACAGTAATACACTATTCCTCTGAGACTCTTTCCAATAATAAGGAGCATGTACCAGAAGCCATGGCACATGGTTTCCTTCTATGCCTGACATCTAGTTCTTTGATCTAAATAATTTACCAGTCTCTCTGGGCCTTGATATTTCTCATCTGAAAAATGGGCTATCCACAATAAGAACATCATAAGCATTATTACCACAGCCACGAATCCTGTAAGGAAACAGAAGTCCCAGAATAGCAGAGATTCCTAGTTATGCAGCATGCTTATGCTGGAAGAGTTCTGTGCAGAAATGTTTATTTAATCTTTTTCATCACACTTATTCAGTCTGTGTGTGTGTCTGTTTCTGTGTGCGCGGCTGTGTGTTATGTGAGTGGATGTGAATGTGCCACATCGAATGCATGGAGGTCAGAGAACGGCTTTCAGGGGTCAATTTTCTCCTTCTGTCATGCAGGTTGATGGGCATCTAGCTTGGTTTGTCAGGTTTGGAGTAAGCACCTTTATCTCCTGAGTCACCTCCTGGGTCCTTGGAATGTTTATTTTATTATGGCTATTTTTAAACTCAGAGTTTTGTGTGCCTAGCAGCTATCTTGAACACACATGGGCAAGTTCCCCAAGGTCCCTTCTAGCCTCTAGCATTTTTCAGTCCCAGCTGCCATTCTATGTCCTCAGAATCCCCAGGGGATGTTGAATGTCATGTGCTGTCCCAGTATACAGGCCACCTGCTGTCAAGGCACCTCTCATTCAAGGCAGAGCCTTCTAGGGGACACCCAATCGGCAGGTTCCTCAGATAATGCCTGAAACTCCTGGATAGAAGAACATCTCTTTCAAAATATTTGACTTTTTTTTTTGGTTATTGTTATTTCCAGAACATGAATTGGATCTTAAAAAAAAGGGGCGGGGGGAGTGACTGATCTGTTTCCTGCCAGAGCTGCCTGGTCTCTCTAAACACTCTCATTGTCTGGGATCAAAGTGCTTTCCTTACACTTCAGCTTTGTTCTACTAGGAGCAGATGAACAGGCTGAGAGCAAGCTTCTCAGGGCTTCCTGCCCACTCCCTTTTCTTGAACTTTGAGAGAACAAAGAGATTTACAAGGCAAGGATCCCAAATACAAGATGCTAATGATTGGAATCACATGTTTGGGGGGTGGGGTGGACAAGTGTTCCCTAAGTCAGAAAGCTTCCAGAAGGGGGAAGGAAGAAGTCAGGAAAGAGAAAGACAGCAGAGACCCAGGAGCCAGAGTCTCCCAGCCAGGAATTCCACGCCAGCGGGAGCCAGGAGTGCTCCCACTAATCTCACGGCATACAGAGATAGCATGTCCTTCAGGCAGGATGGCCTTCGTCCATCCTCCATTTCTCATGGGTTCTCCGTTCTCTACCTACTAGGAGGAGGCTCCATGGGGTCCTACTCCTTTCTGTGTTGTGCCTCAGGTATGCTGAGGATAGTTTAGGGATTGCTGAGAATGGCAGAGAGAGTGAACACAAACTGGCCTTAGAGCTTGTCAATATGTAGGTGACTCAGTCAGGTATACCAGTGCTGATGTAAGGGATCTGCAGTTCTAGCTGGAGGATTTGCGGTTCCGCCGTATTCCAAGATGGTTCTGGAGCACATACTGCCCTTTGAGGACCTCTGCTCGGTAGAATGAAGTCTGCAGATTATTGCACAATTAAGCAAGCAGATCCTGTGATGGTCTCTACTCGCAGCCCCAAGAACATGAACACCCCATAATCAGTGAACAGGATCTTGGCCCCAGGAAAGACTCCATCATGTGTGCATCCATCCCAGCAAGTTTGCTTTGGAACGAAAACATGCAGATCTTACTTTAAATTGCTCTCTAAAGTCAAGGTTGGGAAAGGAGGTGAGAGGTCCTGGGACATAACCCTGTCGAGAAAGTGCTTGCCCTGCAAGCGGGAGTACCCAAGTGCAGATCCCAGCACAGAGGTACAAAGTCAGTGCACACCTATAATCCCAGTGCTTGGGCAGCAGAGAAAAGCAGAAATGGAAAGATCCCTGCGGCTTGCTAGCCAGCCTAGCCAAACCCAGGAGTCACAGGTTCAGAGAGAGAGAGACCTTTGGTTCAAAAAGAAGGTGGGAAGGAATTGACAAAGACACCGGAAGTCTACCGCTAGCCTTAGTTTGCGCGCACGCACACACACACACACACACACACACACGCACCAGCACTGTGAAAAAGCAGAGTAACATGGTGGCAAGCAGCTGAAAAGGAGACTGTTAAGGCACAGTGTCTGTTCACTTAAAAAGAGGGAAGCGAGGAGCCTACTTAAAGCAATGTGCCCATGAGGAGTTCTGTGGTCAGTGTCATTTTTCAAAGCCTGTTTGTTGCACATTGATAACTTGTCTCTCTCACCTAGCCTCCATTCCTTGCTGTGCTCCGCTATTGCTTATAGGCTGTAGCAAAGGATAGGATGGTTTCAAGTTCAGTGAACTAAATAAGTGTCTTCCGCAGAGTTAATAGATTTTCTGTTGAACAGAAAGAGAGTAACAAGATTTCATCTGTGTACCCCACTACCTACCTACACCCCAAGCAGCAAGGTCACGTGTGTGACTGTTTAACTTGGCTATGCCTAGTCTCTGGCATTCTCGTTGATGTGCCAGTCTGCACTGACAGAGAAACACCTGTTTCAATGGACCCTTGCTGTGGAAACTGTCTTGTTACTTTTATAGATAAGAACGGAAGCAGGGAGGATATTTCTGGGGAATTTTAAAAGACAACCTTTGGAAAGGGGATTATCAGCTCAAGTTGGCAGAACAAATAGATCCCCAAACAATTCTATCTGGAAGAGATATAAAGAAGGTTTTGTTTAATCGTAGTTATTTTTATTTCTCTTCTGCACATTGATAGTGGATGTTTCAGGACTGAGGCCTCCAAGACTCTGCTCAAGGAAGTGTAAAAAAGAGAGGAACATTTGCTCCTTGAAACTTGGAGTACTTTCTGTCCACTAATAGTCTGAAATTCTCTGTGAGCAAGTTAAAGCCCTCTGTGTGGTCCTGAAATAATTAAATCAATGGCTAGATACTTTCAGAGTCACCTAGCTGAAGCATCTATAAGGAGCAAGATGGTTCCCAAAGGTAGCCAGCTGGGCTCCAAGTCATCCTGTTATCTTGTGGAAGAGATTAGAGGCACATTGTGGTCTCCAACTGCTCAGAAAGTTGAATAAGGAAATGCTATGTCTAGACCAAAACTGCAAAGATCAATAGATGTTTTAAATACTGTGTCAAGGATCTGTCTCCCCCCCCCCCCCCCCCCCCCCCACCAGCATCACCAGCAGGAGTTGAGCATGCTGAGAAGAGCTGGAGAAGCTCAGAACACATTTCAAACACCAGGAAAGGAAATGTCATTTCCAAAAGCATATGACCAAGTCAAGGGGCTTACAATTAAACAAGGCATTTCTTCCCTTAGTGAAACCACAAAGGTCTTGTTTTGTGGTCTTTAAATGTGGGGGGTCTCAAAATGGTAGTGTTGTCAACATTTGGTCGGGCAGTCTCTGAATCAGACAGCAACACTCAGACCACAGGACTTGTAGACAGCCCAGTGACGTTGTTTCTTTCCCTCCTCAAAGACAATTTTCACAAAGCAATCCAGAACTTGTCTCTTTGTCCATATCCAATATGAGCTAGATAAAAAAGTTTCCAGGTGGCCTCTGACCACAGCAATGCCCACATTGAGATTCTTGTGTAGTGTGGTCTATATATATTCATGGGTCAAGGCTCCTTAGCTTCTAGCTAGAGATTCTAGCCTCATGTGATAGGCTGAGTAATGGCCTCCAAGTTATCTAAGTCCTCATCCCAAGGAGTTATAAATGTCTCCTTAAATGGCAAAAGAGATTTTGTAGGTGTGATTGCATTAAAACTCTTACAATGGGGAAATTATTTTCACTATGGAGGTGTATCCTGGAAGTGATGTGTCTTTATAAGAGGAAGGCAGAAGAAATAGGACTGCAGAGACAGAAGAAGGCAAGTCACATGATAGCCACAGCCAGATGCTGTGTCAGGCACACCAGGAAACAGCCAGAGCTGTGGTCAGCTTTGGCTGCTGGAGAAGGAAGAAGAATTGATTCTCCACTGGAGCATTCATAAAGAACCAGATCCTTATTCTTGATTTTAGCTTGACAAACCTGGTTTTGGATTCTACTTTCTAACCAGAAAAGAATAAACGTGCATTTGTTTTCAATCACTAAATTTGGAGATACTTGTTACAGCAGCAGCATGAAATTGATACAATTGGACCCCACCCAGTTGCTCACATATTCACCAATATCCTGCTCTTGAAGTTGTTCCCACTGAAACCCCCAGACCTCACTGATCTCCTGTACTGACTGATCTGGCCCCCAAGTAATAGCCCCCCAGGCCACATCAACAGAGGCTAACACTGGGCAGAAAAGGGTTGTATTACCTATATCTGCATCTAGTTATAAAGCATAGGAGATATACTCTATATGACATTGACCAGCACATTCATTCACTCAGAGCACAGGAAACATGATCTCAGTGAGCTTTGACCTGACAGGCTTGTTTTCAATGGCAGGGCTTTTCCCATATTGCCAATGAAGACAAGAATTTTGCAGGACTTAGGTGAGAATAGAATAGAACAAATTGTACAGATAGCCACCAATGGTTAACCTCTATGAGATCATGGTTTCCACATTCATAGATTATGAGATATATGGGTTGGTATGTGGCAGAACACAAAGCAACCATATGCCATAGGTCATGTTGATCATACCCACTGTATAGATAAGAAAACTGAGTTCTAGGAAGGTTTGAAAACTTAGGCAAGGTCACATGGCAGATCTATGTCTCACAGGTGCTTGAGATGACAGTAAAAACTGCACCATTTGATTTCAGAGACCCCCTCCTTCACTATCTCAGGTCACTGTCCTAAGTACACTGGTGTGCAATGATCAAAGTAATTACAGGACCCTTGGATCCAGAGATGATGCTATCTGTCCTGTCTGTTGTTGCGGGGCTGGTACTATGTCACTCCTCAGGTTTTAACCACAGAGAGCCATGTCCTTTCAACTTAGAACACATTAACAAGGACCATAGCTGGGCATAGATATGAATCAGCCCCAAGTCTGGTGTTCTAAAATGTGCTCATTCAACAAGCCACGGTTTTATTGTAGATTTTTTTTTTTGCATCATCTCCTTAGTAGACATTTATTAAATTCTTGCTACTAAATGCTGACCCTGGGGCTGGAGTCATAAAGCAACTAACTCTTCCCTATGGCTCCTTCCATTTCAACTTAAAGCACCAAAGACTCAACTTAATATAGTAGCTCACACATTTAGCCTCAAGTCTTTGGAGAATAAAATTAGGAGGATCAAGAGTTCAAGGCTATTCCCTACTACAAAGCACAATTAAGACTAATCTGAACTACAAAAGTTCATAAAAACAAAAGACATAAGTAACTTGGGGAACATGGAGCACACACGAGTACATATGTGACCTGTGGTGCTGAGACCCAGAGAGGAAAATGGTTATATATGCCTGAAAAAAAAAAGAGAGCACCAATTAAGAGACATTGTGAGTCAGTTCAGTTGCTAAGACTTGCCAGAGAGGAAAGAAGGGCCTGTTGAGTAGAGGGAGCCATTTAAACACCCAAAGATTGAAA
This sequence comes from Lophiomys imhausi, assembly GCA_907164525.1. NCBI lineage: Eukaryota > Metazoa > Chordata > Mammalia > Rodentia > Muridae > Lophiomys > Lophiomys imhausi. Next base: position 1,075,857 of record CAJQZJ010033967.1, on the reverse strand, counting down.
GTACTAATGAAAGAATCTTATCCGAATTGCTGGAATTCAGTTCTCTGTGTGGAGTGGAGAGGGTGATAAAGAGAAACTGGGGTTTCTACCCTAAGGGCAAAAGATGGAACTTCTAACTCTAATGAAGACTGAGATTATCCACCAGGTTGCTGCAGTTAAATCTCAAATGGACTGAGCCTCCAGCCTTTCTTCCCTCTCTCCCCCCAAACTCTTGAACCTGAACTCTAAAGCATGTATGTCACAGCAAATCTCCCATTCTAATGAGGGAACAACGGCAAGGCAAGGCATCTCATTCATATGCAAACACTCTGACACAGACGGTATATGAAATGAATTCAGATGGAATATGCCAGCGTGCTTTTTTCCCCTTAAATCCTTTCAGAGAGTTATGATGTTGCTACATAAGTTAATGAGAGGAATGGAAGAGTAAACGCCGCTCTCAAAACCTGTCAACAGTATAACTATTTAGATGGGTATTAAAGCCAGACACTGTCATATAATTTGAGGGTATGGTTGAAGACATCTTAAGAATATTTTGTTTCTGACAATTGAATCATAATTCTAATAGACATCTCCAAAAAGAGTAGTAGTGGTAGCAGCCATGTAACGTTTATTTAGAAGCTGGTGAAGATCTTTGATTCAAAGTGCTGGCTGAAGTGACAGTACCTGGCTCTTAGAATGTCAGACCTGCCAAAGGGTTTGAATTTTATTATAACACTAAGTGCTCAAGAAATATCATCTCCATACATGATGCTATGCAGAGAGCTATACGTACAATCTTTGTTTAATCTTCACAGCAGTTTTTTTGAGGTAGCAAGTTGCAATATCTTCACTTTAGAGACATGTAAACTGAGGCATAGAGAAAGTCCATGACTTCCCCACAGCTATATAACTCATGAGAAATAGAAAGGAGGTTTAAAGCTTACAAACCTGGCTTAATTCTCACGCACTGACCTATAGTCCCCATCAGAAAAGAATTCCTATGGAGGGGATCTAGTCAAACTTTTCATGGATAATTTGGAATAAAAAATATTTGCCTCTAATCACCAGCAAAAGTGGGGTTTTCATAAAATCTTGCAAGGATGTAGGGAAGCTGAAATCTGGCCTAGACTCTGGACTTGGGAATATTCATTAGATATGCTGCCTCAGACAAATGTGTAATTGTTGTCTACCATGGTTTGGTCATGTGCATGACATGGATACTCTCACACACTTTATAAGACTGTCACTGCGAGAATGCAGGTTCCTAAATCAAACTTCATGCAAAGGAGTCTCACTTTCTCTTCAGTTGTCCTCAAGTCCCCCCCTCTTTTTCTCCACCTTCCACTTTCAGATCAAGATGCAAGATCTTAGCTACTGCTCCAGCACAGTGCCCTACCTGCCCGCTTCCACATTTCCCACCATGATGGTCCTGGACTCACCCTCTGAAACTGTAAGCCCCCAATAAACTCTTCTTCTGTAAGTTGCCTTGGTCATTGTGCCTCATCACAGCAATAAAAGAACAACTAAGACTAGAAAGGAGAGCCCTGAGTGAAAAGAACTAAAGGCAAGCTAGAAATGAGATCAGCATCAATTCCAACCACTCCTGCTGAGAGAATCTCCTTGGGCACAAGCACATAATGTGCTAACTATAGTCCAGATCATATGGCACTTCATGCTTCCAGCAGCCTTCTGGGATACGTAGTATTATTTTTCCTTACACATTCTAGAAATTTGGCTTCCGGCATATAAGTACCTGGCCTACACATTGACTGCAAGCAGTGGATCTGGGATTTAAATAAATCTATCCAGATGCAAGGATTCCTCCTTTGGCCCAGCCTCTGTTCTTCATTTCCATGGAGGGATCATCTTACCTACTCCTTAATCCTGGGCAAGAGCTGATGGATTATATTGCTGTGTGTGGGAAAGTGTATCAAAGTACCTGAATCTCAGCATGTGGGTTTTTAATCATTCAGTATCTTCTTAGAACCTACCGGTACGTACAAACCAAAAGAGACATTAGAATGACAACTCTCCAGCATCTGCTTTGACAGCAATGTGCTGGAATGCCTGACCCAGGGTGAATACAGTAAATAAAGGAATGAAGGCCAAGGAGTACAACCATCTCATTGTATTTCATCTTCACAGTAAATTAGGAAGCAACTTTTTAATCTCCATTAGCCAGAAGAAAAATCGAGGGCTAGAGAGCTGGAAGTGACTGTCTAAAGGATGCTTAGAACATTGTCTAAGCACCAGACACTACCAGGTCTATTAATACACACAGAGAAATTTCTGCCAGAATATCAACACCCAAGCCCACTGCTAAGACAGCAAATCCTCAAATTCATGTCAAGAAGAAACCTCTCTTTACTTAATAAAGCCCAATGAGCCTTTAAAAATAGTGCATCAGTTGATTGTATTTCTGGAGTGCTGGGCAGCTGAACAGAATATTTTAATGCAATGTTCTGAGGGAGGTACCGGCTTTCACCAGCAATGCAATAGGCAAAGCCTTAAGGACAGGCTTGCCTTACAATGTTTCGACACATTCATTCTGCTTTCTTCTTTGGGATCTTGCAGTGCTTTGCCCTCTCTGTGTGAGAACAGGACAGAATATGTGGGGCTTGCTTTGTGGACTTTTGTTGTCATAGTCGTAAGGATTCACCAATGGTGAAGTCAAGAGCAGTCTCGGTCATCCTCAGCCACTCCATCAATTAATCCTGACCCAGTGGGAAGTGCACCTGCTGACTGCATCTTTCTCTAAGGTCCTCAGGGGCACTACCACCACCAGCACTTCATTGGGTGCCATGGAAAGAAAGGAAAAAAACATGCCCTGCCTCCCTTATCTCTTACTCTTGTGGGCAAGGCTATATTCCAGGTCCAGAGCAGAAATAGCAAAGGAACATGAATCATCTTAAAGAGTGCCACAGAGCCACAGAGAACCCACTGGGCACAACCAGAAGTGAACCTTTTGCCTTTCCCATGACTCTCTCCACTGCCAACCAATTCCAAACAGATTCTTCCCCCAAACAAAATGATGCGGAAATCTGATTACAACATAAAGAACAAAGTTATTTTGGACTACTTCCCATTGTCATTACTCTGTTAACTGATTTGTCCGGCTTTGCTCCCTTTGTATGATCTTTGGACCAGAAAAAAACATGTCACCACTGACTTTTAATGTGTACAGCATGGCATGCCTCTTGTTTCCATTGGTGTTAAAGATAGCCTCTAGAGCCAGAGGTGATTTCGAGGATAGCATTGCTCTCTGTCAAGTCCATGACACTTTTTCCCTTCTGTGATGCTTGCTACAGTTCCCAAAGCCCTTTATCAGTTTCTCTCACCTGCTTTCACATTCAGGAGTAAAATCTGAGATTTAAGAGAATATGGGTCTCAAGGTGGAACACCTGTAATCCTAGCACTCCAGAGGCAGGAGAATGTCAAGTTGAAGGCCAGCCTTGATGAGATCAAGAGGTGCAGGGAGTGGGGCATATTAACTTCCACAAAGAAGTCAGCCTCTACTTCTCTCCCCCAAAGCAAAAACTGCAGGGCTCAGGTTTCCACCTTCCTTAATTAGGATCAAATCTCAATCCCTGATAACCCAAAGAAAAGAAAAGGCAGCCAATCATGCTAAAAGGCTGTAAAAGAACTTCCTCTAATCCTCCCAAAGCACTCAAGAGAAGGCTTTCAGCCAAGTCAGGGTCGTTTAATGTAGTCCTCTTTGGAAAAGATATTAAAACAGATTAAGTTCATTAAAAAAGAAAGAAAAGAAACCTCGTCTAAAGCAATGACCTCTGCCCAGTAGCCTTGTTAAAACAAGTACCTTTTCTCAGGATTTGAAATGTGTTGGAAATGTCAACGAAACTATGCAGAAAGGCAGGGCACACCCTCACCAGGGAGTAGATCTGTCTGCCCAGCAAACTGGCAGAAACCAGAAGCAAACACTGCTGTGGGTCCAGCGCTGAAGAGGGATGGGAAGAGGATAATACAATCTCTGTTCTCAAATATTGCAGCCTGGACAGAGATGGCATTTAAACAGAAAATAATTCTCCCTGACAACACACAGTAAATACAGCAAGAGGATCCCCGTCCCCTGAAGAAAAGACTCTGCTGAACTTTCAGCTAGGATTCAAATCTGGAAGATCACAGAGGAAGATCCTCTAGGCAGGAGAGTGTCTGGAGCCAACATAAGTAATTGACAATGAGGGCGGTACACAGTCAGCCCAGCTAGAGGGTGGGAAAAGCAGACTGAATCCTGCAGAGCTTAGACACAAACCAATGAACTGTGAGCTTATCCTAAACTTCAGTGTGTATGTGTTGGTTACTTTAGCTCTTCTCTGTGACAAAACACTTGACAGAACGGCTTAAAGAGGGAGGATTTATTTTGGCTCATGGTTTCAAGAGATTTTGCCATGGTAGTTTGGTTTTGTAAGCTTGGGCAGATCATCACAGCCACAGAAGCTCGTAATAAAGGTCCTTTGTCATTGTGGAAGGAAAGCTAAGAAAGAATGGGAGTATAGGAAGATGTCAAGGTACATATATCCCTTGGAGCACAACCCATATGACCTACAGCCTCCAATTAAGCCCTGAGATTCCAGATTGTTTTTTTTTGTTTGTTTGTTTTATTTTGTTTTGTTTTTTGTTTTGTTTTGTTTTTTTTTTAATAATTAATTTTTTTTTTTTTTATAACTATAAATACAATACAAAACAACAGAAATAAATAGGCCACGATTATAAGAGTTATATGGCTTAGCATACATTCCCAATGTCCAGTCCATATATATTTGGCACCTGACTTTAACATTCTACTATCTAACCATCTCCATGACTTTAAAGTTCTATATCTAACTCAGCTTTCATACTAACTTGCCTCATAATTTTAAAAATATCTTCTTAGATCCAGAACACCCTCTTGATTCCTAAACAACTCAAAATTTAACTATGAGACTCTAGGTATCTATTCTTCAACCACCTCAGAGACCTGAGAGGGATGAATATATCTGATTATATAGGAAGTGCAGGGCCTGCAGCTTCCAAAACTAAAAAATGACATACCAGTGGCTGCCTGGACAGTTCCCATTTTCTCTCCATACATTACAGCATCAATCTTCAGCCATTTGGCCCCATTTCTCTGACAGACATTGGTTGTAGAGCAGGAATTATGAAGGACTTACCTACCCTGTCTTGGCAGAGCTAGGCTGTCGACTTACCTGCTTCCAAGTTTTGTCCTTTTTGGACAGAAGTCTGTCTACAGTTGAACCAAGTGGTTTTTCTTGCCAAGAGAATGGCTTACCACTAATTTAATCATCTCCCACTGGAGATTCTTCGATGCTCATCTTCTACTTGGAGTAATATAGGGGGTGCTGTCAGGAGCTGACATGTCTCGATATCAAAAAATCTTAAGTTAAGAAAACATCTTTGAATGCCATATTCTGCAGATCTCTTGAGGTTTTTGGAGATGCCCTATCTATCTCTTATATTTAGATAAGCAAATATTGCTTGTCTCTTAGCAACTTGATTTCTGAGTAGCTTAGAAAATAACTGTGATAGACTGTCATAGTAACTAACAAAATAACACGTTTTCATGACTATTAGTTTCCGTTTCTTAATTATCCTAAACAGTTTATGTCGGTTGGTAGCGAGAGGTCAAAACTTGACATTTCATTTTTAAATATTACTACAAACAATACCTTTAAGAAGCGTTACCCTTAATTTTGTATCAATATACAAAGATCAATACCAATGTGGCCAAATATAATCTTAATTTTGTATCAATATACAAAGATCAGTACCGATGTAGCCCAATACAATCTTAATTTTACATTAATATACTAGGGTCAATACCATTGTGGCCAAATATAATCTTAATTTTGTATCAATATACAAAGATCAATACCGATGTAGCCCTATACAATCTTAAATTTGCATTAATATACAATGATCAATACCAATTTAGCCAAATATAATATTAATTTTGTATCAGTATACAAAGGTATAAAGCTATATTCAATAATCTGTCCTTTTTTCTTGTTCTTTCCTATACTATGTCTATGTCCCATTTTTCTCAAGTCTGTTCACTCCTATATAGGAGAGAAAGGAGGATACAGAAAAGCAAAAGAGAGAAGTCCCTGGGTCTAACCTCCAAAACCCATTTAACAAGACCATTTAACAGCTTGTAGTCTTTTCCCCTAAATAACAAAATTTTCCATTATCTATCAAATAACCAAAGGAGAAGAACACCCTCCCCACCTTCTGGGGATGGGACGTTGTTCTCTTAAAATGACTTCCTGCTGATTTGGGACGTAGTAAACCTGTTTGGGGCCCAAATAAGAATGGAAAAATGGTTAAAAATGTTAATAGAATCATTTGATGTTCAGTCCCTTTGTGCTCAGCTATTTAGATGTCCTACGAAGTTCATAGACAGAAGCTGATCTTCAGAACTTTACTGAAGATCTGGCTGGAGTAGTCTGTGGAGCTGAACGATCTTAGCGATTTTGAGTTGTTGTGGTTATAGACTTTTGAGGAAACTGCTATTGAAGAAGTCTGCAAGGCTGGATCATCTGGGCCACTCGTCTTCTTTGGTGTCTGATCTGTTTTCTGCTGAGGTTTCCGTTGTCCAGTTGTCCCTGGATTCCTTGAATGGATGCTTTAAATCTCCTGGAAAGATAAGAACAGAGCCCTGCCCTAATCCTAACTCTGGGACAATTACCTTTTTTTAGGGGGGTCAGGTAATATTTTTCCTGGAGCAAATTTAGTTTTTTGATAATATATAAAGTATTACCTTTCAATCCGGATTAAAGAAGAAATAATTTCTTCTTGTTTTTTTTTTTTTTGCCATGGCCATAATTTTCACTACCTCCTCAAAACCCATCATACTCTGAATGAATTAAGGGAGTAACCCACTCATTAGGTCAGAGCTCTTACGATTTATTTTTCTCTGGACATACCCTCCCCTAGAAGTGTACCTCACTGATCTCTTAGCTCCTGGATGGTCTCGTTTCTACTCAGAACTCATAATTCTTAAGTTTCCATTATGTTATTTCTCTTATTTTCATCTATAAATTATCTTAAGAAGTTATTGGCTAGGGGCAGTATCCCATCAACAGAACATTTGAAGTCAAAATACAACTAATAATAAAAGATGGCCTTTATGAGTGGAAGATAAGGGCACAAAATTATTTTAAGGAAGAACTGTCCTAGGGTAATAGGGACTCACTCATGACCCCTGTGATAATTAGTATGATATTAATAAAGCAATAACAATAAAATCATATATCAATTCTGTGTATGAAAATTAAATCTTTTTATTCGAAGCACAATAACAGGATGTCTAGGGGCTTGTTGAGTATATATGGCTTCCTATCTGACTGAGGGACTTCAATCATGCCCAGAATCTTCTTGTGACTCTTTAGGTATACTAACCATCAATATAAGAGGTCTTTTAAAAAGTAGGAAATAGAAACAAAGGGAATCTTATTGTTTCTTTTGCCAGGAGTTCTCAAAATAATGAAATCCCCATGTATTCCAAAGAATAAATCATGGTTTTCTGTCACTCCTCAACAAAGAACTAATGTGCCTCCTACAAGTATGTGATAGGGAAGGTCTAATAACATTGCTTCTGATAGGCTGATTTCAATGCTGAGATCTGGTTACTGCCCCTTTTGAGGCATTCTCTTGATTGGTTAATAAAAGTTGCATATAGCCAATGAGCTGGGCAGAAGGATTATAGGAAGATGGGACTTTCTGAGATTACAACAGGAGAAGATTTTTTTTAGAGAAGATTAGCTCATTCCACCTGGAGACATGGAAGCAGATAGACATGTTTGAGAACACTGGAAGGTAATCACAGGCACATGGTGGTTTGGGATTAGGTGATCCGGGTTAACTTAGAGTAGCTAATTGAGAGTCTGCCCAGCTAAGGGTTAAGCATTGAAACATTAAAAGGTCTTGGTGTGTTTAATTATTGGGTAAAGAACTGCAGCAGCTTATAGGCTGTCACACCAAGCAATCCAGGGCCATTGGATTCCCGGACTCCTGTTGAACTCCGGCGAATCTCCTGCCAAGCCACCAGTAATTCTACCGGCCTAATATAACAACTTATATTACTTAACAGAATTTAGGTTACAGGTGTTGTAGGCCACCCTTGGTCCGGGACTCGCTCCCCAGGATAAATCAGGCCGCTGATATCCTGCCAGGCTGCCCACTGCTCTGCCAAGCTGCTGGCTGCTCCACCAGGCTCTGCCAGCCTAATCTTATAGTTTATACTTACTAATAACTACAATTGATAATTAAATTTCGGTTTCAGGTATGGATGCTGAGGACTGGTAATATAGCTCAATAGCAGAGCAATTGTGTATCATGCAAGATACCCTGGGTGTACTTGCCAGTCCTGAAAAAACAGTGGATGCCAACGTCAAAGACAGAAAATATTTAAATCACGTTATTGCTACATTAACCATTATATCACTCACAACTTCAGATGACTTCTGACACAATATAGCTGAATTTTCCAAAGAAAAACCAAATAGGAAATAGGAAATTTCCCTTGTTTTGGGTTGTGCAAAAAAAAAAATGTGATAGGTTGAGTTATTTCTGAATTTCAAGAAAACTACTCATGCAGCTACTAACATGAGAATAATATAATTCTACATGATGCATTTAGATGGAATAAGACCCAAAATTATGCTTTGGTTTTGTGAAAAGTTAGGAAAACTGCTTAGGTTTAGGCAATCCTTTCAGATTCTTGTCAAGAAAATTTAAATTTTGAGTGATATTCCCATGCGTGTGCCTAGTCTGCATGTACTGATGAGCATCTACCTTAAGACAGGATGCCAGACTTTGTTTACATGATGTCCAAAAAGATAACTAGGGGCTGAGGAAATGACTCAGTTGGCAAAGTGTTTGCCATACAATCTTGAATACCTGAGTTTGTTCACCACAACTCTCATAAAACCCCCAGGCTTGGTGACAAATACCTATACTCCCATTGCTGAGGAAGGAGAGACAAAGGATCTTTGGGGATTGCTGACCAGTTAGTGCACTCAAATTTATGAGTATAAGATTTTTTTAAGAGACCTTGTCTCAAAAAATAAGGTGGAAGGCAACTAAGGAGGACATGGAATACACACACACACACACACACACACACACACAGATACACAAGTACTCAGGTACCCAGCAGTACAAGTGGAAGTACGCCAACCTACTGTTTGGGTTTGCAGGAACTGAAGGGTCTCTGGGAGCATGGGGGTATTCTACGTGAGCTAGTTGCTGTCTGTGGGTAACACCACATTTGAACATGGGCAAAGCTGAAGTACACAGAAATGCATTGCCTGAGCCAGGCCTTGTGTGTTTGCTCCATTCCAACTCCCATCTCTTCCTGCTTGTTTGTGGCATCTCTAGGCTCCTCTCCCTTCATTATGGTCCCCATCCTTGTAATTCTGAAGGACCCCCTGCATGTTTTAGTTTGGTTTGTCCTCTGAATTTTTAGAGAGAGAGAGAGAGTGTGTGTGTGTGTGTGTGTGTGTGTGTGTGTGTGTGTATGTTTATGATGGAGATGGGCATATGTGCCATGCTCCAAGAATGTGTGATCAGAGGACAACTTTGTGCAGTTGCTTCTTTCCTTCTACCTTTGATGGTCTCAGGGACTGAACTCAGGTAGCCAGGCTGGCTTCTGTGCCAAGAGCTTTTATCTCCAGGGCAACCTCACTGTCCCAAAGTCCTCTGGGTCATAGACAGGTATGATTACGATCGGTAAGTACCAGTACCAGTACTGCCACTGATACCACTTCAGCTCTACTCTGCAGATGAAAATTATCATGGTAGAGATTGTAAAATAGATTTAGGGCCTGGGAGACCCATTTCTGGTCTATAACAACACCTATATTTCAGGATTTTATGTTTACCCAGGTTTTCATTAGAAGCCAAAACAGGCAAGTAACCATATAATAAAATCGTCCAATATATAATGACAATGTTCACCTGTTTGCAACAACCAAATATGCATACATATGCATGCATACATATATATTTACAACAGCTATATATGCATATATACACTATATTGATATATATGCTATATTTAAGTCATTTTCAGACTGCTTATTAGGCTTGCATTTAAAAACATGATGTTTCCCTAACATAATGTAATATTGCTATTGGCAAATAGATCACTTTTAGAGCTATCAAGCCTACAAAATATATATATATATATATATATATATGTATTATATATATGTTTACAACAACTATATATCCATATATATTATTATAGCAATATTATATGATACATTAACATATAATAATAAATATTAATATTATGTAATACTGCTATAGGCAAATAGATCACTTTTAGTTATTGTACCTGATATACATATATATAAGTTTACAACAACCATATGCAAATATATGTATACATATATATCCTTTGAGTGGTGTAGCCACTTCTAGCAGATGTCTAAGAATGTAGCAATACTTTCCAGAACCTCAAACCCTTAAGAACAACACGGAAAATTGCTGCCATCTTGTATCAGGCATCAAGATGTGGCATGGTACAGCCAGTATCTGTGACCTCCTCTGGAAGACACCCAATAATGAATCCTTATTTTGCACCTTTGCCTTCCTTTCTTTAAAACAATGAAGTAGAGATGAAGGAAGAGTATCAGAAAGCCCATGCCCTTTATCCCTGTTTCAGCTACAACTATGTACAAGTCAGGAGATAGTTGACAGTGGAAAATCTCCTGGTAAAGATCCCAAGCTAACCACATAAGAAGCTGCTGAACTGGCATTCAGGTCTCTGATCCAAACTCAATGTTCTGTCTTTCCTCCTGACAATTCTGCTTACAGAGAGGATAGAGTATGAGAGACAAAAGAGTCAGTCGGGGAAAACACCTTCCCCACCTTCTGGGGATGGGACGTCGTCACTCTCTTAAAAATGACTTCCTGCTGATTTGGGATGTAGTAAACCTGTTTGGGGCCCAAATAAGAATAGAAAAATGGTTAAAACGTTAATAGAATCAATGGATGTGCAGTCCTTTCGTGCTCAGCTATTTAGATGTCCTAAGAAGTTCGAAGACAGAAGCTGATCTTCAGGGCTTTACTGAAGTTCTGGCTGGAGCAGTCTGTGGAGCTGAACGATCTTACCAATTTTGAGTTGTTGTGGTTGTAGACTTTTGAGGAAACAGCTATTGAGGAAGTCTGCAAGGCTGGATCGTATAGGTCACTTGTCTTCTTTGGTGTCTGATCTGTTTTCTGCTGAGGTTTCCGTTGTCCAGTTGTCCCTGGATTCCTTGAATGGATGCTTTAAATCTCCTGGAAAGATAAGAACAGAGCCCTGCCCTAATCCTAATTCTGAGACAATTACCTTTTTTTTTGGGGGGGGGGTTCAGGTAATATTTTTCTTGGAGCAAATTTGGTTTTTTGACAATATATAAAGTATTATCATTCAATCTGGATTAAAGAAGAAATTATTTTGATATTTTGGAGCTTCCCCCCCCTTTGGTTATTTGATGGATAATAGAAAATTTTGTTATTTAGGAGAAGAGACTACAAGTTGATAAATGGTCTTATTAAATGGGTTTTAGAGGTTAGACCCAGGGACTTCTCTCTTTTTCTTTTCTGTATCCTTCTTTCTTTCCTATGTAGGAGTGAACAGACTTGAGAAAAAAATGGGACATAGACATGGTATAGGAAAGATCAATAAAAAGGACAGATTATTGAATATACCCTTATACCTTTGTATATTGATACAAAATTAATATTATATTTGGCTAAATTGGTATTGATCATTGTATATTAATGTAAAATTAAGATTGTATTGGGCTACATAGGTATGATCTTTGTATATTGATACAAAATTAAGGATAATGCTTCTTAAAGATATTGTACCTAGTAATGCTTAAAAATGAAATGTGAAGTTTCAGCCTTTTGATACCAACCGTCATAAACTGTTTAGGATAATTCAGAAATGCAAACTAATAGTCATGCAAGCATGTCATTTTGTTAGTTACTAGGACAGTCTATCACAGTTATTTTCTAAGCTACTCAGAAACCAAGTTGCTAAGAGACAAGCAACATTTGCTTATCTAAATATAAGAGATAGATAGGGCGTCTTCAAAAACCTCAAGAGATCTGCAGAATATGGCATTCAAAGATGTTTTCTTAACTTAAGATTTTTTGATATCGAGACATGTCAGCTCCTGACAGCACCCCCTATATTACTCCAAGTAGAAGATGAGAATCGAAGAATCTTCAGTGTGAGATGGGTGAATTAGTGGCAAGCCTATCTCTTGGCAAGAAAGACCCCTTGCTCCAACTGTAGACAGAATGCTGTCCAAAAAAGACAAAACTTGGAAGCAGGTAAGTCGACAGCCTAGCTCTGCCAAGACAGGGTAGGCAAGTCCTACATAATTCCTGCTCTACAATCAATGTCTGTCAGAGAAACGGGGCCAAATGGCTGAAGACTGATTGATGCTGTAATGTATGGAGAGAAAATGGGAACTGTCCAGGCAGCCACTGGTATGTCATTTCGTAGTTTTGGAAGCTGTGGGCCCTGCACTTCCTATATAATCATATATATTTATCCCTCTCAGGCCTCTGAGGTAGTTGAAGAATAGATAGCTAGAGTCTCATAGTTAAATTTTGAGTTGTTTAGGAATCAAGAGGGTGTTATGGATCTAAGAAGATATTTTTAAAATTGTGATGCAAGTTAGTATGAAAGCTGAGTTAGATATAGAACTTTAAACTCATGGAAATGGTTAGATAGTAGAATGTTAAAGTCAGGTGCCAAATACATATATACTGGACATTGGAAATGTATGCTAAGCCATATAACTCTCATAATTGTGACCTATTTATTTCTGTTGTTTTGTATTGTATTTTTTGTTATAAGAGAAAGAACCATTTGTTGAACTGAAAGGGCAGCTGTTGAGGTAAAAAGATATACCTTAAACCAAAAAAAAAAAAGGTAGAGGATGGGGGTGTTGAGGGGGAAGAGGGTGGAAGGGTGGGACAGGAGAGGGGAGTAGGGAGGGGATTGTGATTGAGATGTAACTTGAAGAAATAAAAAATAAATTATAAAAAAATGAGAAAAAAAAAGAGAGCCAGTCGGTATTTTCAAAAATTCTCCAGTCAGTTCTGCCAGGGTCCTCCTTCTGGAAGACTGCTATGATCGGCATTCATTTCACATCAGGGAAATGTGGCTTCAATGAGGTGTCTGCTAAGGCTGCCTACATTCACAGTTGGAAACCTGTACATGAAACCATCCAGCCTCCTGGGCAATGGGATTCTTGACTAGACTCCCCAGATGAGGATCTCAGAGGTCTGTAAACCCCCTGAGAGACATCAAACATTCTATGCCTAGTCATGAGCATTTCTCTAAGACGGAATCCATGATTTTCATTAGGTTCTCCAGCTAGTTTCTAATTCAAACAAATTTTGGGGCTACCTCTTTGCAGAAAATATGTTCCTTATAAAGCAAGAATGAATTCTATCCTTTCCAGTCTCAACAGGCTCTGGACATATGCAATTTTAAGTCATTATTCAGACTGCTCACTAGGCGTGTATTTAAAAGAATGATGTTCCCCTAACTTAATGTAATATTGCTATCAGCAAACAGATCTCTTTTAGAGTTATCAAACCTGCCAACTTTTATATTCACCAAGGTAAAAAAAAAAAAAAAACCAAATCACTCACCATATATTGTCTTTTCATTCTCTCAACTGGCTTTAATAGATTTCTGTCTAAGATCAAAATGTTGGCTGAATACCGGCCATGCATAAAGTTCTGTGGGTTAATTAAGATGATCATTAGCCACTCAGGTTTATGTTTAGCTTCCTAATTTGTAGGTAGCGAGTTTGCATCAATCAGACATGGTTGCTCCAACCAGGACCTGCTTGTGTACAGAGAATGTTGAAGCAGATACAAGACCCTCACACCAAACCCAGATTTCTGAATGCCTGTTTAGCTCCCTGCCATCTGAATGAATTACACTTGATTTGGCCCCTTCCACCACTGTGGCAGGAATATTCATTTGAACATTTGTGAGCAACGCTTTCACCATTTGGGTTACGTCCTTATATTCTCTGCTGGTACATTTCTGTATTATAAACTGGAAGTTGAAGCCATGGGAGGCTCCACTGTCCTCCTTCTGTGTTTTTTCCTCATCATTCAAATACCCATTGCGCACAATGAGTGTGTTCTGCTCAGATTGCTGGATGTGAAATTAAGTAAGATAGAGTATATAGTTTGTGTCCTCCCAGCCCAGTAGAAGGGAAAGGGAGACTAGATACAAGTCGCAATAGACTAAGTGGTGGTAAGCTGCCTGTGTGACATAACACTTGCTGTACCTCAAAGGGCCAGAGCAACAGAGATGGGAAACGGGGAATGATGGGTAAAAGAGGCCATCCCAGGCAGGAGAAATGGATCCTGTGAGAGCAAGCAGGAAGGCAGGCAACAACAGGACACATTCACAGCAGCTGGAGTCAGGTCTTTGAAGCTCTGTAGGGATACCCATTTCTCTTCTACAAATATAATCAGTGTCATCAAGGTTAGTTGGCTTCCTGCCATTTCTTTCAGCCAAATGGGACAGTCTTATGATGAAATCCTCACTGAAAATGTCACAATTAGATTTAGATAGCATCTTAAGGATAGCACCCTTATGATATGGTTAAAGCCTTCATAAGAAGAAAAAGCTACAGAGAACATTAGCGTGCCTCCTAGAAAGGTCCTGGGATCTCTACAAACCAGAAAGTCTTGCTTCACTGGGACTCAAACCTGGGGAACCGTAAGCATGCAGAACGGTAAGAACTAAACACATGCTGTCAAAGCCACCCAGAGCCTGCTGCTTTACTATATCAGGCATGCTAACTGAGAGTTGCTGCCTCAGGAAGCCTGAGAACAAACGATGCCTGAGACCCCAAAGCCCATAAGCCTCAGTGAACTGTCATGCCTGGAAGGGAGCCATTTGGAAGTATCTAAAGCAGGAGGAGGAGAAGGAAAGGAAAAGGGGGCTTTATACTTCATATGGCCATGCCAGTTAGTCTCTTTAGGTCCTCTTCTCTTGGCAATGCAAACACAAAGGCTCATCAGAGTGAGAACCTTATCCACTCTTGCATGGTAATTCATTGGTAACCACTAAAGTCTCTGTCGTTTGAATATTTTTATGGGTTTAACACTTTGCTAGCCAAACCCAATGCCAATTCATAGGCACTGCCTAACGCAGAACTCCAAGCACGCTGTGCTAAATAGGACATTCTAGAGATCATCATTATGAGAGGAGCAAAAGCATAGTCTTAAGAATATTAGTAATGTGGATCTAGGGGAGAGAGCCTGGTTATTCCCAAGCAAAGTGGACCTAATGCAATAAGTGTGAGATTTCAGAAACAGCATGGTTTGTTTGGTTGCTTTTCTTTACAAGAGGCACTATGAATGCAAATAATCCATCACCTGATAAATAGCAACTATCCTCAAGTGCTTTCTATGTGTCAGATGCTCTGCTGGGCACTTCACACAAAATGTGTCTAATTGTGGCAGTAACCCAGCCAAAAATACCTGTCACTTTACCGTCAGACACAACAGTTCAGGGACGAGTCCAAACCTGCAGAATCACATGGTGTGAAAACCAGGGTTAGAAATCTTCAAGGGGAAGTTGATAGGGTCAAGAACTTATTTTCTTCAAAGTACAAAAACAAAAAACAAAACAAACAATCCAACCACAGCAGAAAAGTTTAAACAAAAACCCAGTATTCAAAACACCTTAAGCTAATCACGACAGTGGACTCAAAATAACTAGATGTCTGTTTCTGGGTCTAAGCTCAGTTTTTTGTTATTGTTTGTTGTTTTCATTGTTTTAGTAAACTACACAAATGTGAGCCAGGCAACAGGGCCAAGGGACACCTAAAGGGAGTGTTGAAATGCCCAAAGGTCTTAGAGGGACCTCAAACTCAAGGTAAGCCAGAAGTATGCTTTGGTTGCCAGTGTGAATTTAGAATGCACTGGAGGAAGTACAATGCCACTGGGAAACGGTGTTTTCCTTGGGGACTTTGGGGATCCCATTTCCTGAATGAATATGGTAGAGCATGTAAGCTTTCCAATTCTCTGGAGCGGAGAAAACTATCACAAGTTACAGTTCTTTCTGCCTGTGAAGTGGAAGCAATAGCAGTTACAACCATCTGAATGTAAAGGAAATGTAAGATCACAGAGTGTTCAGCCCATCATTGGTTGATGAAATTGCCTCTTGAAACTAGATCCTTGAATCTGAAGGGCTGCAAGAAGATTACAGGTAATTGAGTCTTAGCAAAATCAGATCTGAAATGTTTATGGAGAATGCTTTAGGTAAAGACTCAGTGGAGACATATCTGTTACCCTCTGCAGAAACCCAGAAGATCTCTGGGATGTGTGGAAGTAGTATGTTAGGAAAGTTAATAGTCTGAAGCTTTAGATGATGGGCAGCTCAGAACTTTCATCCATACTCAAAGTGTACTTACAATGAAGAAGATTAGGAGTTTTACAAATTACCAAGGTGTTTTTATACTAAGTAAAATCTTCACCATGAAGGAAAGGTTCCCCTTGGACCTCCCTAAGGGAGATTTACAATTACATCTACTCATTCCCAGAGTTTGAACTATCTTCCCCTTATGCAGCACTTCCATTGACCTTGGATTATTACAGTTTCTCAAGCAAATGTCATGAACTTTGCAACATAACAAGACCTTGTCTCAATATCTAAATAAATAAAGGGCTAGGGATATCTTTTGGTCGTAAAGAACTTCTTTAGCATGTGTACAGGCTTAGATTCAATCTTGAATACTACAATCAAAAACAAGCAGAAAGATGCAGAACAGGAGAGAGGAAAGAATGGAGAGGGATGGAAGAAGTCAGTCTACTACCATATCCACTGTACATCCATTGGCACATGCTCATAGCACGGTCCTAGGAAAAACCAACCTTGTCCTCAAGGAATCTGCCATCTGGACAGGGAACAGAATAAACACTTCTGTATTTGTGAAACACCATAGGTCAAGGCCATAGAGTATGTGACGGTGGCTTTTGAATTTTGAGGGAGAGGTAATAGAGGTAGAAGAACCATTTCTTACTTAGTTGTTAGATTTTGAACAAAATAAATTATCTAATTTTAGAAAACCTAAAATGAACAACTGGGGGATATGATAGGAGACTTACACCATGCACTATTTTATACACATGATACATTCCTTTCAACTCTCTTGGCATTTCTCCCAGAAGTTTCCCCTTAAAATTTTTTGGGAAGAAGTGAGGGAAATGAAGAGGCATGGTGTAGTTTTTCAAAGAGCTTCCTTTTCCATTTTTCCTTGCTGTCACTGAATATAACAGATTGAGTTGTTCACAAAAGATAAAGTTTAGTTTGGCACCATGACTGGTGGCTCAACTGTGAAATCCAACATACTCCTCAGGATGAAGCAGGTGGATCACAAACCAGCCTTCGTTACAAAGTAAGTTCGAGTCCAAACAGAGAACTTAGGAGAAACTATGTTGGATCCAATCCTCCTACACATTGTCTGACTCTCTTGAACAATGATACAGGACTCAATGACCTCCCCAGTCTGCATCCTTTTTAACTGTAAATCTTTTTTTTTTTTTTTTTTTTTTTTTGGTTTTTTGAGACAGGGTTTCTCTGAATATCTCTGGCTGTCCTGGACTCGCTTTGTAGACCAGGCTGGCCTCGAACTCACAAAGATCCACCTGCCTCTGCCTCCCAAGTGCTGGGATTAAAGGCATGTGCCACCACCGCCCGGCTTTAACTGTAAATCTTGCTTCCAAGCTTTATTGTCAGCCTGGCTTTTCAGCCTGACGCTCAGACTAGAATTCAGTAGCTTCTAGAGCAACAATTCCTTGGACAACTGCTTTTGACAAACAAAAAACACCCTCTATAATATTCTGATTAGTTTCTCTGGTTTCAAATGAATTTGCATTCTCTCCTATGGAGTCTTTAATGAGTAAGATCTTGTTCTCAAGGCATCTTTCTTGGTGTCCCAATACAGAGTGTCAAATTTATCCTTAATGGAACTAATCTCTTCAACTATTAGAGCTGCTTTCAAACCAGATTTGTTTGTAAGCTTAAAATTGTTTAGACTCTGTTCCTCTTGAAAACTGCACAGTTTTAGCATCTTTCTGCTTCGCTTTTCTGCTCTTTTTCACTATAGACCCAATGAGGGCAGTAAACAGTAATCATGCCACAGTCTCATTGCTCTCCTGTCTTGCACTTCCACCAAACAAATTAGTCTATTATTCCTGTATTCAACCTCATTCAAGTTCTCAAGACATGGAAAGAATACACTAGATTCTTTACCAGAGAATATCACATAAATGCTCTCTGGTCCAGTTCCCAAGAGTGATCTTGTTCCCACCAAAATCTAACAAACTGGGCCTTCACTGAATGTATTTCTCTCACAATTCTGGCAATCTAAATTACCACCAGAATACCCCATGAAGCTCTGCTTTCAACATGCTAGGGCTCTTCTTCCCAAAGTTTCAAACTCTTCCACATCTCTCTCACAACCAGTTACAGATAGCTAAGAACCACAAAGTTTAGGGTATTAGTGACCCCGCTTCTGATACCAATTGCCTATATTAGTTATTTGTCTTGATGCTATAACAAAATTGACAAAAATCAACTTAAGGGGGAAAGTTTTAATTTTGGCTCACAGTTTGAGGGTGTAGTAGATGATAGCCATCATGGCAAAAGATTGAGGAGTCTGCTCACATTGAATTACAAGGCAAGAAGTAGAGAACAATGAATGTTTGTGATCAGCTCACTTTCTCATTTTTATTCAGTCTTGGACCCTATGGAATGGCATCACCCACATTTAATGCAAGACTTCTTGGGTCAATTAAGTTAAACCAGTATAATCACTCACAAACATCACCAGAGATCTGTTTCCATGGCGATTCTAAATCTCATCAAGATGAACCATCACAATTGGTAAGGCCATATCTTATTAGTGGAGACTTTCTGCAGCATCCCTGGTTAATGCAGGACATCATGTGGTAAGAAAAACACATACATGAGACCAGGCTAACTTGTTCCTTTGAGAGAGCCACTCTGAAGATAATCCATTAACCTTCTAATCCATGAATTGATTAATGCATCAGTGAGGGTAAAACTCTCATGACCTAGTTGCATCTTAGAGGTCTTACGAGCCTGTCTCTTAATCTCCCACAATAGGGATTAAACTTCAGTATGAGTTGTGATGGGGGCAAGTGAACCCTGAAACTATAACTGAAGGCACCGAAGAACACCCCACTCAAATATATTTGCTGTAATGAGTACCCATGAGAGCCTAAGTCTTCCAGTTGAATACTATTCAGCATAGCTATGGCATTTTCTGCAGATTTTTACCTGGGATAAATCTCACAACACATCCTTTGTATTGTTGTTCTTTCTAGTTTCATTGCTATTGTTTTTGTTGCAAAAACATGTACTTTCACAAAGAACAAGGTTTAGAAAACAGTATAAGTTGAGTGCCAAGAGCTAGATATCTATAGTCACATATTCATTGGTCAAAAAGGAAGGGAACATGGCTGGAAACAGCTATTATCTTTATGTAATGCATTTCCATTTTTATATTTTTTAAATTTCTAATTCACTAAAATAGAATATTTTACTTTCCTAATTCAGAACAAATTATTTCTTGGTTTACAACCAAATAAAGGATTATTTATGGCACCCAGGGGCATTCTTTACTCACTGCTATGCCAGTTGTAGAAATTGAAATTATTATTCATATATATTTCGGAATATTTTTGAATAGTCTGAATATGCTGAGATATGAAACTGAACATTTTTTCCACAGATTATAATTTTTTCCCTCCTGTACCAGTGGATTTAAGAGTATACTTCCTAGGTCAGCAGCAACACACAAAACAGAAATACATATGCTTCTCTTTGCACACACATATGAAGACACTCCCATAGTCCCAAACCCCTCTACTGAGTCAGAGATCCCACAAGTAGGGAATTTTAACAAAACCAGACAAAGAGCCAGAAAACCACTCGTCCAAAACTTAGAGACTTGTGAGTAGGTTCTTAGTGTCACAGGTGAGTGGGACTTATAGTTTTCATAATTGTTTCCTAATTGTTCTTATTGTTTTATAATATATTTATTGTTATAAGAAACAGAGCCTTTTGTTGGACTAAAAAGGGGAGATGTTGGGAAAAAAGATATAATAAAAAATTTTGTAAGGGAAAAATAATAGGTAAGTTGGCAGTCCTGATTTCTTCCTTCTATCTCCCTACCCTGTCAGATTATTCTCTGGGTCAGTAGAGAGTGTGGATACAGCCATATTGTCTAAGGATATTCTTCCAGGTGTCTGTGAAGAGAACCAAGCTGCCTCATCTTAATCAGTCTTCAGCTGTTGCTGTTTTCATTCGTCATACTGCATCAATCAGCAAGTGGGTCCTCCAGCTGGACTGCACCAGGGACCAGAGCAACAACAAGGGACCTCGCTACTCTTCCTGACTGTGGTTATCCTGTTTCCTTTCCTCCTTCATCAGGGACCCTGAGCCTGCAGTTGTCTCTCTCAGTGAACAGTGGTTCTCTTGCCTGGCTTCACTGTGTCCTATGCCCTGTACCTGTGATACCCACACAAAGTCCGATGACTTAACTGGATTATAAACCAGACATCTCACTTCCTGAACTCTGGAGAACTAAATGTGAATGCCACAGAAGAGAAGGTCAAGGTATAGTCCATATTGTAATTCTGCATTTCTGCTTTCTATTCACACTCCTTTGTATTGTACCCTAATGGAAACAGAATATTTTTATCAAATAAATACACATAGCAAGGAGTCAATCACCATCTTGTTATTGCAACAGATAAAATGGACACGAGAAGATGTCTGTCCTCTGTCTGTCACTGTTTAAAATGAGCCTACCAGGGAGGACAGATTGCAAATTACACAGAATGGCCCTGGATGATATTCTTTTTTGGAGCTGTTTGAAGAATCCCAATCTGCCCTTTCTCAAATCATCACAATCAGCAGCCATTTTGCTTCTGGTCTTTGCAGCCTCTGCCAATCCATGATTGAGGCAGTGGGAGGCACTGGGGGAAAGTGACAGGCTTCCAGCAGTCCCCAACCTGCCAGCTCACTCTCTGCCTGACCTTGACCACACTCCTTAGAATTTCAGGGCCTCAGGCTCCCAAACTTTGAAACACAGGAACTCATTAAGGAACTTCAAGGGCCCTTCCATTGACAATCATAATGCAATATATATATATATATATATATATATATATATATCAAATTTATTGGCTCCAGGCAAACAAAAAATGTTTCCTGAAAGCCCTTCTGAGATAAGTCAGTCATATTAGTTCTGTCCTCTGGCATCCATCCAGAGGTTCAATATGGTTTTGAAGTTCCCAGGAGTTAGACATCTTAACTAATTTACCTGACCCTACAGCCAGTGAGCACACTTGGCAGGCCCATTTGGCATTCTGGTGACATTTGGCTTAACTATGGCTCCATCAGGACTTATCCCACACTCTGTGCATACCTGTCTTAGATATTCTGAAGTTATGGATCAGAAGTCCAGATGTCGAAACATCACCACTCCTATCTAGTGAATCTTGAAGATTCTTCTGCCATTTACGACCCCCAGAAGAGTCTGTACCCACTTGGGCAGCAGGAGTCAGTCTTAAATTACCTAAAGGGCCCAAGTGATGGTCCTGGACTCCATTTGTTTACAAAACAGGCACTTTCAAAGGCCCTTTACTAGGGACTGGCAATTCCCAGGTCCCCTGCTATAGGCTGATGCATAATGCATAAGGTGCTGGGAAATGTGTATTCATGAGGACGGCTTGGCTTTTGTCAAAAAGAACTGTGAAATATTATGATGGAACAATTTTCATTTCTGCCACATTGTTTTTATAGTGCATTCATGACTGGGGATTGAGGGCTTTTTGAGTTTTGTCTGGTGCAGATGTTGC
The DNA here is from genome assembly GCA_907164525.1 of Lophiomys imhausi. Classification (NCBI taxonomy): domain Eukaryota; kingdom Metazoa; phylum Chordata; class Mammalia; order Rodentia; family Muridae; genus Lophiomys; species Lophiomys imhausi. Next base: position 1,053,918 of record CAJQZJ010033967.1, on the reverse strand, counting down.
AGTGCGGAGAGCTGCTTCAGACGTCTGTATTTTCCAACTTTGTTGCTGACAATTACATGAAGCCGGGAAGAAGGGGCTCTCCCATGGAGACAAAAGATCTATGTCCTCAAGTGATCTGGCCCTGATTTATTCAAGAAGGTGTGGAGGAGGAGTAAAAGATGGGAAAGGGGAAAAGGGCAGGAGAGAGGGACAATGACAAGAAGAAAGTAGAGGAAGGAGATAATTGAATTCTGCTGCCATACTCTAAATTTCAAGCCCGGGCTGTGCCTCCCATCTTATCCTTGTCTGTCATACATTCCTGATGCTCCTGGGGGAATATTATCTTCATTTTACGTAGGAGGAGGAAGGAAGTAGAGGCCTGGCAAGAGTAAGCGGCCTGTCTGAAATTACACAACCAAAGAGTTCACTTAGACCTACACTTACAGAGAAGCATATACACATTCTGCTGGAGAACCAGGAGAACCAAGCCAAGCACAAGCTCCGTCTACAATCTTGTTAGAAATAGTTCTAGACATAGGTTTGAGAGACAGCAAAGTTACCACTGGGTTTCAGAAAGTAAAGAAAATGCTCTGGACAAATGGACACTAGTATCCATTTGCAAGCACTCAGGAACAATCACCATCACTGTGTGAACATGTAGGAATGCACTCACAGCACACACAAACCACGCACACCACACAAAGATATATCATGTCTCAGGAGACTCAGAGATTTACCTAAGATTCAATAGTTCCTTCATTAAAAAAAAAGTGTGTGTGTGTGTGTGTGTGTGTGTGTGTGTGTTTGCACACACACACATGAGGCTGTACAAATGCACATGGAAGCCAGAGTTTGATGTTGGGTGTCTTCTTCATTCACTCTCTCTTTATCTTATCATCATCATCATCATCATTTTGGTATTTTGAGGCAGAGTCTCTCTAGTATGTAGCTCTGGCTGTCCTTGAACTCACTATGTAGAGCAGGTTGGCTTTGAACTCACAGAGATCCATCTGTCTCTGCTTCCCCAGTGCTGAGATTAACGGAATGTGCCACTATTCCTGGCTATCTCCATTTGTTTGTTTGTTTGTTTTGAGGCAGTCTCTTGCTAAATCCAGAACTCAGGAACTGAGCTAGCTCCAGGCATCCTTCTGTTTCAGCCTCCCAAGCACTAAGATTACAGACCCAAGACACCACATCTGGCATTTACGTTGATGCTGACAGTCTATCTCATTTCTACCTGCACGACAAGCAAGCACTTGACCAGCTGGACCGACACCCAGAGCCGTGCTCCTACAGCCTTGTACCAGCATTCCAGCTCAGGTAAGCATGTTCATATTAAAGGAACCTCTCAAGACAAAATAAGGGACAGTCTATGCAAAGTATAAGACAAAGGGGAGGGGGTACGCATTCCAGGCCAGAAAGAGAGCAACACAAAAGGGGGAATGGTATCATGGTCTCATTTCTGGAGAAAAATGGGGTGAGAGCATAAGACAAGAGGCCTCCTCAGACAAATGCATGTTCATGGCATTGAGTCACAGAGAGGGCAATGCATATAACAGAATGGAGACTGTGAGAGAAGCCTACTCATGAGTAGATGGGTCCACCCACACTGGCAAAAGCCAGAGCTGGAGTCTGAAAGCCCAAGTAGTATGGTTAAAAGGCAAGACTTGAATGAAACAGAGCCTGGCAGAACAGAGTGCCAGAGGCAATGCCTGAAGATTCTGCTACAACTCCAGATGCAAACAGCACACAAACTTAAAAGTTATGAGTACACACACACACACACACACACACACACACACACACACACACAAAGCTCTCAGCTCCATCCCAGCACTGTATAAACCAGAGATGGTCATGTACACCTGAAATCCCAACACTTGGGAAGTAAAGGAGAATAATAAGTTCAAGGTTTTCAAGGTTATCTTTGACTGTAGAGCAAGATGACCAATCTGGGATACATGAGATGAGACAGAAAGAAAGAAAGAAAGAAAGAAAGAAAGAAAGAAAGAAAGAAAGA
>CAJQZJ010033967.1:1014495-1051909 GCA_907164525.1 Lophiomys imhausi | reverse complement strand
GAAAGAAAGAAAGAAAGAAAGAAAGAAAGAAAGAAAGAAAGAAAGAAGGAAAGAAAAGAAAGAGAGAAAGAGGGAGGGAGACAGGAAGACAGGGAGGGAGGAAGGATGAAAGAAGAAAAAAGGAGAGTCATGAAGTCTTTCCCAGACTGAAAGCATCATTGTACTGAAAATCTGTCCACGGAGTGAGTGTCTGGAATTTCTGATGATCACCACTTAAGTTACAGTGGAAAGGTCTCTACAAATCCAGCCCCAACATGCCCTTCCTAAAACAGACCCAACCTCTGTCTCACTGACTCTTCACACTGGCTGTTCGCTCTGCTTGAAGCATCTCTTCCCTGCACAGTCACACAGCCCACCTCAATCTACCCTTCAGTCCTCAGTTTCTCCCATTCCGTGTCCCCAGTGTGCACAGTTTGCCCCATGGCAGCTGTGGTGTCTGTGGTCTCGCTACCAGGCTTGTCTGTCTCAGGCTACAAAATCAAATCCAGAGTTACAGGAATTAGGGTGTCATCTGTTCACTCTTCTGTCCCCAACACCAAGTATCATGGCCAGGACATAGACAGGGCTCAGCAAATGTTAGAGACTGAAGGAACCTACTCACAGTGTGACATAAAAGAGCATTAATAGGGCGTACCTAAAGGGATTTGAATCCAACGCTTTGCTCGTGTTAAGCAGAGGGCACTTCCGCCTGTCTGGATAAGCCACACAGGCTAAGGACAAGCAATAAAGCATGAGGGAAAAGATCAAAGCTCTCAGCAAACCAGTCCGCGAGACTTCCCTAGCCAGCCAAGCCCTGGGCAATAGGGCAGACTCTTACAGAGACTTGGGACAAATGTGATTTCAAAACTCCACACTCACAGCCACCAGTGTTGTGACAGTTAGTCCCAGTTTCACCACAAGCAGAGAGGACAGGGGACCTTGCTGGCAACATTGCCAAGAATATTTATTGACTTAGAGGAATACTTTAGATAGAGGTAATTTCATTCCTAGGAGATGCTTAGCAATGTCTAAAGACATTTTGTTGCTGCTATTGTTGCTGTTACATTTAGGGTAGAGGATTGCTGAGGATTCTGCAGTATTTAAAACAAGATATCACTCACAATAAATGACTCAGCTCAGACTCATTAACTTTCCCAGATTTCTTAAACTCTAATCTGGTTGAGCTTGACCCATCCATGTGTCTTACCAGGACATAGGTCTTCTTTGTAACCTTTATATGTATGTTTGATGTTTGTAACTGTAAAAATTAATAAATACAAGGCCTTCTCCTCCTTCATGAGACCCTGACCTCACTTCCCCTAGAGACATTCCACAGAACTCAGACCTTGGGACTATCTGAACTTACATAGCTGACTGGTTTGTTCTCACTCCCCAATCCTCACTTGCATCATCACCTAAACATCCCCTTTGTTCCCTGTGTGCTTAAATACTGCCTGAAAACTGTTTTGGTTGTTCACTCAGCTACGGAGGTAGTCGAACCCTGGCACATCAGCTTAAATAAACCTCTTGCCTATTTCAGCGAATTTGGGACTTTGGTGGTCTCTGAGCATCAGGCCCTCAGGGAGCCCCCTAGGGTTCAACATTTGGTGCGTTGGCCGGGAAGTGCCTGAACACCCCCAGACCCAAGACTCCAGGATTCGGAGATACACATGCTCGAGCAACTCTGTTTGTCTATCTGTCTGTTCTGAGCTACTTTGTTTGTTTATCTGTCTGTTCTGTGCAAGTCACCGTCTGAATTGCTGGTCGACCCAGCATCTGTAGCAGGTCACCCCAGCATCTGAGTAACTGGAATTAATTATTAATTCCGGTATCTGTATCTGTAGCCGGTCACCCCAGCATCTGTACCTGGTAGCTCCAGCATCTGAGTAACTGGGATTAATTTTCCAGTATCTGTATCTGTAGTCAATAGCTCCGGCATCTGGTGGAACCTCTTAGGAGGCTCCTGTCCGTTTCCGAAGGCTATCTTGCAGCTTGTGTCCCGTTGTTTATGTCCTGTGTCGTTCCGTCTCCTGTTTGTAATTTGTAACTATTCTCCTTTTCCCTGACAATTTGATGATGGGACAGATGCTGACGACTCTTCTGTCTTTGACTCTGAGCCACTGGACTGAAGTTAAAAATAGGACACATGACCTATCAGTCACAATTTTAAAAGGTGACAAATTCTGTGTACCTCAGAGTGGCCTACATTTCAGGTTGGGTGATCATCTGAAGGATCTTTTTCATTAGACAAAGTTAGACAAGTTAGGTCTCAACTTTTTAATCCAGGACCCCATGGGCACCCAGATCAAGTGCCTTGTATCTGGGTGTGGGAGGCTTTGTCGGTCGTGTGTGTGTGTGTGTGTGTGTGTGTGTGTGTGTGTGGTCGTCCCCACCCACCCACCCGCCGTGTATCCACACAGCCACAGCCACCCAGCTGCAGGCCCTCTGCTCCATTTCACCCCACTGCCCTGGGCCCTGCGGCCCCCGGCCCAGCCACTGCAGCCGCGCCAAGCGACCCCAAGACCACGGCCACCACAGCCGCCGCCATCACTGCCGACCTGGAGCCAGATACTGAAGAGCGCCCGCCCGCTGTGGACACCGAGCCACGCCCCTGAGCCTGGGTGGCAGTGCCCGTTCCCCAAATAGTGAGCGCCCCATGCTTTCCCTCTTGAGTCCTGGCGCTGCCGCTGCTGCCACCACCGCCGCCATGCCAGGCATGAGCTACAAGCTGCCACCGCGGTCACCACCATCTCCACCGACCTGGAACCAGAATGGCTGAACGCAGCCGTGCACCACATTCTCCCCCAGCTATCCCCCAGCCTAAACCCCCAGCAGCCTCAGGGAGTCCTGGTCGACCAACCCTCGGCCTCGCTGAAACACCTGCCAGGAGCCAAGGGAGGGGACCCTGCCACAGGGACCAAAAGTCAGAGGGCTGTCACCCCAGACTCCATCGCACTTGTGCTCAGGGAGTGCGGACCCCCTGATGACCAGGGAACTGGCTTCTTCATGTCCTCACTATGAGGCCTAAAGATAAACATAGGCTGGTCAAAAAACCCCTCCTCAGACAGCAGATATGCAGGAATTAGGTCAGTTTAAATAAACCTCTTGTCTATTACAGCGAATTTGGGACTTTGGTGGTCTCTGGGCGTTAGGCCCTCGGGGAGATCCCTAGGGTTCAACATAACTATGTGCCTGTGTGCATGCGTGCATGCCTGCGTGCCTGCGTGCCTGCGTGCGTGCGTGCGTGTGTGCGTGTGTGTGTGTTTATACATTCTTGAGCATAGGTTTAGCCACAGGTGTGTGAACCTTGTGTATAGGACCTTGCCTTCTCCCTTGTTTGAGAAAGGTTATCTTATTTGTCAATGCACATGCTAGGCCAGCTGGCCTGGGAGCTTCTGGGATTCTTCTGTTTCTGCCTCCTATCTCCCTATATGAGAGTTGGGGATACAAACATACCCTACATGGGTTCTAGATATCTGAACCTGGGCCATCCAATTTGCAAGACAAACACTACTCACTGAGAAAAATCTCACCAAGAAGCCACCTTTGCGCATTCTTTCTCTCCTTCTTTCCTTCCTTCTTTTCTTCCTTCCTTCCTTCCTTTCAGTAGGGTCTCACTACGTAGCCCAAGTTGACCTCAAATTCAGAATTCTCCTGCATCAACCTCTCAAGTGTACATGCCGCCATGCCCAGTCTCCTTGTTCTCCTGACTATGTGCTATCTTCTTTCTCATCAGTAAACTCTTTCACAGCACCAACACCATCTTTCCTGCAGCCATAGGGTTCTCCTTCAAGCCAGCAGCTCCCTCTGGCATTCCACAAGTTCACAGAGAGCATTCAAGTGATACCTTGGTTGACTAAAAAACACAAATCTTTATAGACAGGGATAGTAATAGTTCTAACTGGGCAGTTTGCTCCTGGAAGTTGTCTCTCTTTTTTTTATTAGCAGCATACGTATGCTTGAATGTGCATGCCAGAATCTCCCTGAATATGAGAGGTACTATGTAGATTGTGTTACATATGATAGACAATCAAATGTTATTTACACAGAGAGATTAGTAAAGGCCTGAGAAGATAAATCTGAAATCAAACTCTCTTCACAATGCTAGGGTTTTGTTTGTTATCTCTCTGAGATCCAAGTATACTGCCAAATGTGATAGGAAGCCTCTGGCTTCAAAATGTCTATTTGGAAGAAGATGCTCTTTCTGAACTTTCTGGTGTTTGTTCTACCTGTGCAAGATTCTCCTCTTGGAATCAGATACTTTGTGTGAATCCTCTGGGTGTCTGGTGCAACTGTCCTTTCTGAGTGCAGATCTGCCACCTTGGGTATACACAAGGTGACTTGGGGAAACTGACATTAAGTGGTTTGTACTGCCTGTTTCTTAGAAGATTATGGACCTATGACAATAATTCTACAGTAATAGCCACCAAAGGCCAATGATTATTTTTTAAAATATTCAACATTTCTCGTCATCAGGGAAATGAAAAGTAAAATGACTTTGAAAAACCACCTCAGGCCAGTCAGAATGCCTGTCAGAATGTCTAATGGTGAACTCCTTTAATCCCAGCACTCGGGAGGCAGAGGCAGGCGGATCTCTGTGAGTTCGAGGCCAGCCTGGTCTGCAGAGATGATTTCATGACAGCCAGGGCTAGAGAAATCCTGCCTCAAAATTAAAAACAAAGAAAAAAGAGAAGAAACAAAATCTGAAAACAAATTGGAGTGGATGAGGGGAAAAGGAATCACTATAGTCACTGCTGTTGGGAATACAATTAGTAAAACCATTAAGGAAATCAGATTGGAGGTTCCTCAAGAAATTAAAAATAGAACTACCAATGACCGGGCTATTCAACACCTGGGAAAATACCCAAAAATGCCATATCAGATCACAAAGATATTTGCAAATTCATGTTTATTTCTGCTTTGTTTACAGTAGCAAGGAAATGGAAACACCAGAGAAATCAATAATGAAAATGTGGTATGTAAAAGCAAAATGAAATCATGACATTCATGGAAAAATAGGTGGACAGAAAGTATAATACTAAGTGAGTGATCCAAACTCAAAAAGAAATGTACATGTTTTTCAACATATGTGGACCCTAGCCTATAATTTATACAAGTAAATGCATAAACAGTTATAACTGTAGGTACATTCTGAAATTTAGAAATGAAACCAAGAAGGGTAACAATAAGTGATAGAATGTAAGAGAATATACAACTTTTTCTCTGTTCTTTTTCTGTCTTTCACTAGCTTCAATTCTGTAATAATTTTTTGGTAGATAAATGAATAAAAATGTAATTGGTAGTGAAATTTTAAAATCCTAAGTGAAGCACCATTGCTTTAAAATGGCCCTTTGAACAGCATAGAAGTTTGTTGAGATGTTCAATATTTGGAACTGAGCAAATACTTGAGTGGCTTCCTTAAAACAGCTACATGTAAATAAATACCTCATACAAGCAAGCATGCCAGCTCTTTAGACCCTCAGCAGTAACTTCGTGAGGACTCAATGACACTTTTATAAAGGCAGAGGCCAGTGGCTACAATAAATGTGTTACCATCATCTATTTTGGCCCATCACAGAACATTTCAACCAGGAGCATGTTTTCAAAGTGAGTTTTAATATAAGTCCTATTCTATTATATCACCAAGCTTCAGAATTTCTCAAATCCTTCCCCTCCCATCAAAGAACAGAAAGGGATCCTCAAAAACTGTGTATTCCTCTAGTCTTATGTGTCCTCCTACCTCAGCTCCATGAAGTCTTGCTTTCAATGGAGGAAAAAAAAATGAAGGGTCTTTGATGGCTTACGCTAAAGATCTTGAAGATTTATGCCATTGCTAGCAAACAGAGGCAGTCAGACTCCAACCTTCCAAGGTGGGGTCTTGTGGGCCATCTGACAAAGCAGCCTAAAATATTTCATTATAATCATTCAGGGTTTGGGTGCTCTCAAAAAAAAAAACTAGTAACGGCTAACTCTGACCAGACTGCCTATGTAAAGCATGTCCCAGAAGGGACTAAACACAAACAGAAGCCATCTCTACAAGGCTGAGGGACATCAGAGTTGTCGGGGTGCACCAGAGAGTGTACCTGATTGCATTCCCTTGCCCTCTCTGGGCTTCATTGTCCCCATCTGTGACATGGGGCCAGTCACCTTTTCCATACTTATCTGTTGTGGAGACCAGAGGATAGAAGAAATAAAAAAGTGAGACACTCAAGACACTGAGGAACCCAAAGAATTATCCTTGACCAGTAAAAACCCTATTGTAAGTTACTCAAGTAGCCTTCCTAGTCATTAACTCAGTCAGCTCAAACTATTTTACAATCTTTCAGAGCCAAGTCACTATTGTTTAAATACCATGGTGCCACCTTAGATTTACTTATGTGACTCTTCAGTGTTTTCTCAACTAAAATCACTGCACAGGTAGTGTCCTTTGTTATGGATTTGGTTATCATTTGGTCTCCTATGTACTCCATATATATTCATATATATATATATATATATGGTTGAAATTATATATATATATATAAAATGATGGAACAAATGTCTTCATATATATATATTGTATATGGCTGAAATTATATATATAATGATGGAACAAATGAATAAGTACAGTCTTCATGCTGTTACAAATAATCTGATGCAAATATCCCCCTAACCAATCATTCCTGGTATGTCACAATGAAGGTGTCCCTGGGATTGATAACTAACCATTTACCTCTGGTAGAAGCCATTATCTTTCCCCAAAATCTAGACAGTTAATAAAGGTGTCCAGTATTTGTTCTATTCCTTGGGATGACAGAATCCTTCCTTATCTGTAAATGACTTTTAAACATGGCTCAGACATCCTGAAGCATTTAGTGGTTTTATTAAGAGTTTCTCTTAAAAGAGAGGAAAAAGCTGGGTTTCTCATCCAGCTTCTGACAATCACATTTATATAAGCATATCCTGAAATGGGCATTGTCGGGGACATTTTCGGAGAAACGGAAGCAGAGGAAGTTAGGTGCCACTTTGTGCTGATGGCACAATGCATGATAATTATTAAACTTTAACGATGGAGAAATCTAAAAATCTGCAGACTTTTAATTAAGAGTCCAATGGATTCCAGCAAGCATGTGCCCTGCAGCTGTATTCACTGGAGAAATAGGAAAGTGGTATTTGTGCTGTACTACCATTGATGTTGTGACCAACTCTGCATGTGTGTGCCCACGTGCACATGCACAAACACACACATACACATACACACACACTATTTTTGAGAATAAGAATGTTCACAAAATAGTACTTTTTAAATCCAAGTGTCTTGTTTGTTTACTTTTCCCTCCTTATTCCAGACTGTGTCCCCCCTTTTCTGTGTGATCTTTGGCTAAGTGCCTCATTAACTTGGTTACACGTCCATTTGGCAGGGGAACAGGTGGGCAGCACAGAGGTAATGTTGCTAAAATGGAGAGAGCAGCCGCAACTGACTCGCTTAGGCCCCGGATGGTGAAATAATTACTGTCCTCATAGTTCATAATTTAGAGCAAATAGCATTTACCCTAGACTGCATTTGTCATCTGGGAAACTCATCTGCCTCTGCCAGGGGTGTGTGAGCCCCCTTTGTCTGTGATGAAATTTCATCCCCCTGGTACCTCTCAGTGAGCAGAGGCTTTTCGTATCTGGCCAAATGCAAAAAAGGCTTGTACTGTCTCCCCCAATTATGCATTAATATCTAGTCCCTGACACAACCTTCTGATAGTGTGCTGTATTATTTGTCTTTCTTCCCCTCCACCACCACTAATTCAGCTTTATTTGACACCATGTATTGAGAAAGAAATGGGCTAAGCTCCTCACCTTAAATAGATCCCCAGATCTCAGAGATAATTTTTCAGATCTGCATGCAGGTAAGCTCAGGGTTTCCACATTATGGTGAAGAGGGAGAGCACATACATGTGAAGCCATGTGCTTCAATTCTCTTCAGCTGAAAGATTAAGAATTAAATTCCATTCTTCGGTTGAGGGACATCTGGGTTGTTTCCAGTTTCTAGCTATTACAAATAAGGCTGATATAAACACAGATGAGGAAACTTCCTTATGATTCCGTGAAGAGGCATTTGGGTGTATACCCAGAAGTGGTATGGCTGGGTCCTGAGGCAGAGCTATTCCAAGTTTTCTAAGATATCGCCAGACTGACCTACAGAGTGGTTGCACAAGCCTGCACACCCACCAGCAATGGAGTAGGGTACACCTTTCTCCACACCCTCACCAGCATGTGCTGTCATTTGAGTTTTTGATCTTAGCCATTCTGACAGGTGTGAGATGGAATCTCAGAGTCGTCTTGAGTTGCATTTCTCTGATGATTAAGGATGTTGAGCATTTCTTCAAGTGTCTCTCAGCCATTAGGGATTCCTCCTTTGTGAATTCTCTATTTAGCTCTGTCCCCCATTTTTTGATTGGATTATTTGGTTTCTTGGCATTTAATTTCTTGAGTTCTTTGTAGATTATGGATATTAGCCCTCTGTCAGATGTGGGGTTGGTGAAGATTTTCTCCCAGTCTGTAGGCTGCCGTTTTGTTCGAATGACAGTGTCTTTTGCCTTACAGAAGCTTTTCAGTTTCATGAGGTCCCATTTATTGATTGCTGATCTCAGGTCCTGAGCTGTTGGTGTTCTGTTCAGGAAGTTGTCGCCTGTGCAGTTAAAAAACTGTGGTACATCTACACAATGGAATATTATTCAGCTATCAGGAACAATGAAATTATGCAATTTGCAGCCAAATGTATGGAACTAGAAAAGCTCATCCTGAGTGAACTAACCCAGACTCAGAAGGACGCATATGGCATCTATTCACTTATAGTAGGATTTTAGCTATATAGTAGAAGGTATCGATACTACAGCTAACACACCAAAGGGAACTTGGGCATAGACTTCTTATTTTTAATTTTTATTTATTTTTTACATATTAGTTATATTTTTTCTGTTTTTTAGTCTTTTTTACCTATTGTCTGCTTATTGGTTTGTTTGTTTAGTAGTTCTCTCTCCCGGGCAACGAGACACTTTTCACTGATGGTACTGCTTTGTAGACCCCCAATGAATGAAGAGGCTCTTGGCCCTCATACGACCTCTCAACTGAAATGAGGGACTGTTATATAAGGACACCCCACCCCAGAGAAATGGGATGGAAGGGTTAGGAGGTAAAGAAAAAAAATGAAATGTGATGTTTTGGCCTTTTACTACTAATTGTCATAAACTGTTTAGGATAATTAAGAAATGCAAACTAATGGTTATGCAAGCCGGTCATTAGGTTAGGTACTATGACAACCTATTATAGTTACTTGCTAAGCTAATCAGAAATAAACCTGCTAAGAGACGAGCAACATCTGCTTACCCTAATATAAGAGATAGATAGGGCCTCTTCAAAAACCTCAAGGGATCTGCAGAATATGGCATTCAAAGATGTTTTCATAACTTTAGATGTTTTTATATCAAGACATATCAACTCCTGGCAGCACCCCCCATTCTACCCCAAGTAGAAGATGAGAATCAAAGAATCTCCAGTGGGAGATGATTGAATTAGTCGCAAGCCTATCTCTTGGTAGGAAAAGCCCCTTGCTCCAACTGTAGACAGAATGCTGTCCAAAAAGGACAAAACCTGGAAGCAGGTAAGTCGACAGCCTAGCTCTGCCAAGACAGGGTAGGTAAGTCCTTCATAACCCCTGCTCTACAATCAATGTCTGTCAGAGAAACGGGGCCAAATGACTGAAGATCGATGCTGTAATGTATGGAGAGAAAATGGGAACTGTCCAGGCAGCCACAGGTATGTCATTTCTTAGTTTGGGAAGCTGCAGGCCCTGTACTTCCTATAAAATCAGATATATTTATCCCTCTCAGGTCTCTGAGGTGGTTGAAGAACAAATAGCTAGAGTCTCATAATTAAATTTTGAGTTGTTTAGGAGTCAAGAGAGTGTTATAGATCTAAGAAGATACTTTTAAAATTGTGTTGCAAGTTAGTATGAATGTTGAGTCAGATATAGAACTTTAAACTCATGGAGATGGTTCGATAGTATAATGTTAAATTCAGGTACCAAATACCTATGGACTGGACATTGGGAATGTACGTTAAGCCATATAACCCTCATAACTGTGGCCTAATTACCTCTGTTGTACTGTATTGTATTTATTATTATAAGAGAAAGAGCCATTTGTTGGACTGAAAGGGGAAACTGTAGGGGGAAATAAGATATACCTTAAACTTAAAAGAAAAAAAAAAAGGGAAGAGGATGGGGGGTTGAGGGTGGGAGGGTGGGACTGGAGGGGGAATAGCGAGGGGACTGCGATTGAGATGTAACTTGAAGAAATAAAAAATAAAGGAAAAAAAAGAATTAAATTCCAGTGTCTAGCTGGGAACTTTTGAGTTTGGAGATGGGAGTGGCTCCCAAGATGCTGAGGTGATCCAGAATAATGATGGTTACCTGTGTTTACATAGACGTGTGTCAGGAACACTGACAAAAACAAGTACTTTTGTTGAGATACAAGAAGGAAAATATGGATCAGGTGGTTGCTCCTGAAAATGTAAGATACCGAAAGTGTCAAATTGCACTAAGTTTAATGTTCCATATAACTTAAAGCTGTCCCTCAAATCTAGCAAAAACAGATTGTTAGAATCTGCTCTGGAGCCAAGACTTGACTCTGATATGCAGAAGAAGACCACATTTCACGCTAGTGTCTACTCTAAACAGCTGTTTTCCTCTCCAGCCAGCTTCTCAGAAGATGCATAGAGTTGTTGTATGGCCAAGTTCAGTCTGTGGAGGAGAAATGGGATAATGTGAGCTTTACACAGTGAAACAGATGAGCCAGGAGAAAGGACAGCTGACTGGCCAGAGCAACACGACCTGCGACTTTGGAGATGAACCACTTAACTCTGCCCCAGATTTACTGAATTGAAGTCTGCATTCTAACAAGAACCCCCATTTGAAAATCGATGCCCCTGAGTGAGTTCCATAATCTGTAATCCATGCCAGAGGAGGCTACAGCGCCTTTCTGGCCACATTTACGGCACCTGAGTGGGGACTCTATGAGGCAAACCCATTATTTTTACCCCAACTTTAATAGACTCTCGAAAATGTTTCAGTGAATGTTTATAATTGATGCTCATGTTTCTTTTACTGTATATCCAATGAAGGTTCCATTTCTGGCCTCAGGAACCATGATTCTAACTTAACGTTTGCTCATTAAGGGGCAACATCTAAGGTTATCCTGTTTATGTCTGTTTGGGGGCCAATCTCAAGGTTAGTACCATATTGTACCTCTCACAAAAGCTCTGGGGTAATTTTCTTTTGCTTTTGCCTCTGCCTTGTATTTGCAGTCCTTTGTGACAGCAGGAATCACTTCCTATTTCCTATCAGAAGCCCAGAATGCAGAGCCAACATCCATCTTGTTTAACATGATTGAATTTCTCTTGAAAGAGCCATGCCCCAGCCTATGAATAACACTGTTGAACTTCCCCCTGCAGCCATGGTGCAGCCTGTGGAGCAGTATTCAAGGTCCCATTGAAAATGTGAGCCATGATCTAGGCTGTAATCACGTTTTCTCAAATATCAGAGATAATAGAACACAACATGAACTCTCTTTTGTTTTCCCATCATACTTTTCAAAGTAGATAATGTCAGGCTCTAGCCAGGCCTGTTTTTATTGGAGGAGGTCATTAAATGAACACGCACATGAATGGTTCCAAGATATTGGAAGGCAGGCTGAGACTGAAAAGAGTGGGCAATATCCATAAAAATTTTCAGGATTATTTTACATTCTTTCATACATGGGGTGTTTAAGAGCCTCAAAGTAGGGAAATCTATTGTACTCAGTATTTCTACTTCTAGCTTACAAAATGAGACAGTCCCTTAACTCTCCTCTACAAATTTAGAGTTCAGGCCTCCTTCCACACTGACCATCCTGCTGTCTCTGACACCCTCATGCAAGATAGCTGTGCTCACTGGATGTCCTTCCATAATTCCATTCCCTATCACCCTCATGTGGACATCTTGGATCAGAAGATTTTTCTTTTTGCTTCTTTGCCCCTTTTAAGAGGCTTGGCAATCCAACAGGAAGTGTGTGGATTTGGGAGTGAAACGCCACTAATCTGAAATCCCAACCTTGTTCCCTGGCTAACTGATGACTTGAAATAAGTCACTTAACATATCTCATTTTCATCCTCTCTAGAAAGTTCCACACTGAGGGTTAGAGAGTTGGCTCAGCAGTTAACCACATTACTGTTCTTGAGGACCTGAATTCTGTTCCAAACACCTACATCAGGCAGCTAACAATTACCTGTAAGTCCAGCTCCAAGGGGTCTGATGATACCATCGTCTGGCCTCCGTAGACATTCATGTAGCACATACACACACATCCCACACACACACAAATAAAAATACATCTTTAAATTTTTAAAACAAAATGTTCCATATTGGATTGTTTCTAAAGTATAAAAAACTAGTTATGGCCCTGAATAGATGACTCAGAGATTAAACACCATGGCCACACTTCCAGAGGACTCATGTTTGATTCCTAGAGCCCACACAGAAGCTTACATCCATCTGCAACACCATTTTCATGGGATCCTACTATTCCTTCTGGCCTCTGAGGGTACCAGGCGTACACATGGTACAAAAACATACTTGCAGGAAAAGCACCCATGTACATAAAATAAACAATATTAATAGACATATATTTTCAATAGCAGTTCCTTAAATGACACATAGCAACTGTTCCCAAATTCCTTTACCAATCCCTGCTAATTAAGTTTCTATGGGGGATCTTTAGAAATCAGATGTATCAAGAGATAGGGGAGGTGACACGATATGGACCCCCCACTTTGCCTCCTATCTGAAACTAGACTCTTCTCTTTTTCAGTTGTTTCCCTCTCTTCATCACAGAAAACACACTGACAACCAAACAGTGGGATCAAAAACCCAGGAAAGAATATTTATTCTTAAAGGGGAAAAGTCCCATTTTTCAAGTCATCTGATAGCTGAGTCACTTCAAGTAATTCACTTAACTTTCTGGGCTTGTGTTGCCTCATCTCATACTGGAGAGAACCTTGGCTCCATTGAGAGTTTGTTAGAAGATGGAACAAATGTGTTAAGGCATCTAAAACAGGAGGTGAGTAAGTGGGAGAGTCCATTGTCTCTTGTCTTTAAAAAAAAAAAAAAAGGCAGGAAGAAGGTTGACATCACTATCTGCTCCTTAAGTAAGGACAGCCACTCCTAAGCCACCAGCTAGGTGATCAATTGAGTTATCCATTAGCATAAATATTTCACAACAATGTCACTTTAATGCTCCCCAAGAGCACTTGTTATCATTGCCACAAATTAGACCCTGTATGGGATAGCTCATCTGGAAGCACTTCCCGTGTGCTTTAAGTGAATGACTGCCATTCCAACCAATAAAATAGATACTAAACAAAACAAAACCCACGCTGTGACTTTAATAGTTGATCAATTTGTAGATCAAGAGCTTTAATTCTTCTCAGCTTTGGCCTGACAGCAGGAGATAAGTTACAGTCTTAGAGATAACTTTGGTAAGGAAAAAAAAAAAGACTCAAATTGGCCCTCCTTACCTATAGGTTTCACATGCATGGATCCAATCAAATATAGATTAAAAAAAAAAAAAAGAGGAAAAATATATATCAAACATATACGGACTTTTCTCGTGACTCTCCAAACAGCATAATATAAACACTATGTGTATTCCACTTATATTATGTTCGATATTAGAAATACTTTAAAGGTGGATTAAACTATATGGGGGGATTATATAGGTTATATAGAAATGTTACACCTTTATATATAATAGGATTTGAATAGTTGTAGGTTATAGTGTCTGTTGGTGTCCAGGAAGCAAGTCCTCACAGATATCAAGGAATAACCATAAATACATAAACTGTGGAATATGCATATGAAAGTTAGACCATGATATAAGGCTATATGAATTTTCAAGTTAGAGGGGGTGCCGTTTCAAACAGGAACATGTGAGCAGACTGGAGTTGGGTAGAAGAGTTTTGTTACTAAATACTTATTTTTACTCTGCTTATTTGATACAGTTTGTGCCTAAGTCCAGCATAGAGATGGGCATACACCTTTGGCACGTGTGCATCAAAGGAGCAGAGGTGAACAAAGCAAGGGACCTGGGTCTGGGCTCATGTTCAGCTGCCTGCCTGCTGTCATTCTGTTCTATCTGGAGTCTTTTCAGCTGTGTCTTTATTATGGTTTGGATATAGTTTACTGTGTTTCCTCATGGGTCCTTTGTGTTAAAGCAGTGTTGGGAAATGGTAGAACCCTTAAGAATTGAGACCATATGTACATCTCCTGACTTATGGATTTGTGATCATCTCTCACCATCTTTCTACTCCTGCACAACTTACACTTGGAGATAGGTAGGCAGACAGCATAATGGTAGTTATAGGTTAAATTATTTTCTCCACAGTCATGTGTAAAAGCCCTCAGTTCCCAATACTTCAAAATTTGGAGTTTTTAGAGATAGAATTTTGAACAAGTAATTAAATTATGATAAGGCATTGGGGAGGTCCTTATCTAATCTGACAATATCCTTCTAAGAAGAGGCAGTTAGCACTCTGGCATGAGTAGATGGAAAGGCAGCTGTCTGAGGACAGAGAGGAGCTGTGTGCAAACCATGAAGAGTTGATTCAGAAGAAACCAACCCTACATACATCTTGACCTCAGGACTCAGAAGCGGTCAAAAATGTTGGCAAGATTCTGTGTATGGGTCACCCAGGCTGTGGTATTTTGTGCTGGCGTCCACACACATACAGGTGACATGATTTTATTTGCAGCTGTGACATGCCGTATTTGCAGCCAGAATAATTGGATACTTGGACTTTCCAAATGTTCGATTTTCTTTGGAAAGAGGCAAGTTATTTTTCTATAGCTTTGGGATGGTGAGTAGGAAACTTTCCTTTATAAAATATTATAATTTGTTACTTTGATGGTTTCTCTCTCTCTTGTTTAAAATTAACCCATAGGAAATACTTGCACATTTGATATAAGTAGTCAACTTATCCACTTGAGCCAACGGCTGGTAATAGTTCTAAATCAAGAAGTTTGCCCTTCAGGGCTCCAACTCATAAAAAAGGTACAGATACAGCCATGCTTGCTATCATTGAGCTCAGCTGTCTCTGAGAGCTTGGGACATGTGTGACATCTGCGGTATGGCTAGGACAATTCCCTGTGTCCCTTTGTAACCTGATACCTTTGTCATACTGAAAAGCTCTAGCCAGGAGGAAAGGTACTAATTGAAGGCATGTGGTTTACAGTCCTTTAGGGGGGGAAACTCTTCAGAGGCCCCTCCCACACCTCTGTGCCTCTGTCAGTCAATCAACACACAAGCAGCCCAGTGAGTGCAGAGAAGCAACAAGAGTTGTTGGAGAAAAATACAGAAATCTGAAGAATCAAATGACCCCCCCCCCCCCGCAACATCATTACAAATTAAGCAAAAGAAACAAGATCTGGGGCAAAAAGGACCGTTCCTCCTGGGCAATCCTACAGTGCAGCTTGGCCTGCAGTAATACAACCCTTTCCTCCGTAATGTGTTTAGTGTTTCCCCTCATTTAGTCCACACTACTACTTGTATTCCCTGTTTACTTGTTGCTAGGGAGCGGATTCTGGCGGACGCAGCCAAACATTAAACACACACAAGCATACACGCCTACCTAACGCTAATTTCCCTGCTGTTGTTAGAGTCTCACTTATTTTCTCTAACCTTCCTTTCAATCTTTTCTTCAATTGCCACAGAGTGTATAGTTGAGAACTTGACATTTCCTTTAAATTAAGGCTGTGAGTTAAGTGGACATTTTCTCTTAGATGGATGGCTATTTTGGGCCTCCCCACAGCTAATCACTCCATAGCCTGAGATCTCACCTGTTCCTTTCATATGCACACTCTCTGCTTGAAATTTGCCAGCAGGTCCTCAATAAAGAAATAGCCCTGATTGCTCGTTAAAAAGCAAGAGAGAAAGCAATTAAAATACAAAAGGCAGAGCAAAGCTTAACACTCAGAAGTTGAAAGCTGAGCAAGCATTGTGGAAGGCTGGGAACTGATATAAAGCATGGGGATAGGGGGAGAGCAGGAAGTGAGTATCCCAGGCAGCGAAACCGAGCCCACAGACAGACTGGGCATCCCTGACTCAGGAGGGGAAGACCAAGCAGACAGTGGAGCCACAGCAAGCCTGGCGCCCAGCATTTAGTTTTCAATTTCATTCCATTTCAGTTCAATTACATTCATTCAGCTCATTGAAGTGAGCCACACAGGAAACAGTATTTCCTTTTAAAAATTTATTCTTTTTTTTTTTTTTTTCTCAGCAAAGCTCATATTTTAGACAGGGCCAACATTCACGAGGTTGTAAATTCTGCAGAGAAACAGGGCTCTGCTTCCAAGGACTCCAAACTTGGTCTCAAGTTCTACTGTTGCTTTCTTGGAAATTAACCTCTTCTGAGCAAGGGCCCCTGCACCTCCATTTTGCACTACCCAGAACGCATTATTGATTAATAGATCACAGACCTTCTAGATGCCTCTACCTCCCTCCCAGAAATCTGTCCATGAATCCCTTGCATGTGGACTCACTCTCTCTCTCCCTCTGCCCTCTTTCTTCTCCTCTTCCCTTTTGGCACAGAGAACTGAAAAGAAAGGAAGCCATACTGTGTTGCCTTGCCATCCTTCCCCCTTGTTGTTCAAGATAAGTCAATAGTCCTACCTGTTCCTGCCTCCACTCCCTTTAGCACATAGGCTATGCCAGACTAGATTACTTGGTGTGAAACTTGCCCTCTACCTGAAAATCTATAGAACTCAGCAACTCCCTCTGTTCTTAAGATATAGCTGGAATGCTTTCTCCTTCCCATCACTGCTGCCTGTGGTCATGATTTTCTATGTCTCCTGATATTCTAGGAACTGTAGAGTGTGTTTCTCCCTTTAGGATCTCCATCATGCTATGCATGGCAACTATCTATCTGAATGCAGCTCCATTTGGACCCCAAGGCCTGCTCATTCTCTTCATATCCTCACATAGTTCTTCTGGAGGCAAGTATATGCCAGCTGCTTTCTGTCAACCCACATCTTAAGCTACAATATCGAAGATTCTTGCTTTCATCAAATTCTAGGCAAACTACTAAATATTCTCCTAGGCCTATCTTTGAAATTCAGTTTCAACCAAGAAGTTTGCATGGTCAGTTTAGCAAGAACCGTCCATCCTTAATATCTGATCATCCTTGATGTCTGGTCAGGTCTCTAAGCCTATACCATTTTGTCAGCTGCATATTGAGAACAGAGTCAAATTAACATATTAAAGAAGACAGTAGACCAAAACCACTTGAAACTCTTTACCTAGACTACCTGTGAAAACCACCACATGAATCTCATGGTCCAGCATGTTAGAACACATGCTTTTTCCTTGGCTTACCCACCCATTCCTGTTCTCAGAATGGTTTCTTTTTTCTCTGTTTCTACATGCTACCATGTATCCTTGGTGCAGTTCTTTGCCCTGGGACTCAAGAACTCCAGAAACTCCAGCAAATGCCCTTGAAACTAAGGGTGGGCACATATAACAGCATCCCTTGGGCGGTGGTGATCATCCTGGCCTGTCTTCAGCAGGAATCCTGTTAGAATAATTTAGTTAGAGTCCTTCTGTTACAGCTAAGCTTGGTTCTCAACTTGACATACCTGGAAAAAGGGAACCTCAATTAAAGAATTGCCTCCCCCAGATTGACCTATGGGCATGTCTGTGAGACATTTTCTTTTTGTTAATTGATGTGGGGAGTGCCCACTTTGGCAGTAGTATACCTGTGCATGTAGTCTGGGCTATATAGGAAATAGCTAAACATGAGCCTGGGAGGAGCCAGTAAGCAGGACTTCTCTGTGATCTCTACTTTAGTTCCTGCTTTGTTGGACCCTGCTGTTAAGGTCAAAGTCTGGCATTACCAGAAAGCCCCTGAGTTTGGTACTAAATGACGGACTCCCTTTCTTCAGCAGGGTTCCCTCTTCTTCCATCTGATCTGAGGGGTCCCAGACTATCTGATCACACCCTCTATCTGAGGAATGTCACATAGCCTTCAGGAAGATTACAGGCCCAACTCTTTCTCCTGATAAGAAACTGACCCAATCATCACCTGAAAACACCTCCCCATGCTAATGAGATCTCTTGGTGACTTCACTTTCAACAAATGACATTTGTCCATGCCTTGAACCATACCTGGAGTTCTTCCCCAACTCCCATTGCCCATGGGATAGTCAGGTATTCTGTTTCCTTATTTATGATAGTACCATGGTACTGCATGTAAATGAAGTATCCCTGGCACTCTTAGCACCAGCAAATCAAACACATTCACCTCAAAACCCCTCCCCACTGCCCAAGGTTTGTAATGCCCCTTTTCATGAAATAAACTCTCTCTCTCCATTCCTCCATTATGGTCATCTGAGACTCAGCTGTATATTCTGAGCTTAGGGAAGAAGGGCTTTCCCCCCATGAAGAACTCATGGCTGGATCTGCCTGCTTAGCCAGGCCTGCTCATGGAGCAGGCTCTTGCCTCACTGATACCTCTGCTGCCTAGCCAGGCTAATGTCTCTATCACCTCCACAGGCCACCCCAGTGGCTGCTTCTGCAGCTCCCATATCTCTCACACCAACACCACTTACCATAGTGCTCATCTGCAGATTGCTGGCTGTTCTTAAAGCTTTCATCAGATTTGCCCAAACCAAGTCAGACTCTTGGAGTCACTTGGTTCATTCTAGAAGCTCTGGGCTCCTTGAAGTTTCCTGGCCCAGGGCCAGCAGCTTAGCTAAAAGAGCAGTAACATTTTGCTGCATGACAAAGAGGTTAGGGTAACCCTAGCACTCCTGCTTGCTTAGCCAAAGGGTTGTAACACTTGGTGGTAGAGACAGTCTTTTCTCCCTCCTCTCTGGAATATCCTGTGGCAAAGATCCTGTTCCATGTTTCATTCTTTTCTGCCCAGAACCTGATGGAGCCCAGACCTTCTGGCAGAGAAGCACACACTTCTGGCTTGGTGCCAGAGAAGGACCAAGCTTCCTGGGAAAGTACTGGACAAGGCCCAAACCCTGCCGGAAGCTGCAGAACAATACTGCCTCCTGGATCCTTCCTTGAGCTCCTGCTCTGGATTTCCTAGATAATGGCCCTGTACACCAAAACACATTCTTCTCCAACTTGATTTTGATCAGTGTCTTATCATAACAACAAAGCAAACTAAGACTTCGTCCTTCTTCTAATATTTCCAACTAGTAATTTTCTACCCATTGACCACTCTATCCCTTGAAAATTAATTCCTTGCTACCTATGCCATGTTTTTAGCTGTACCCTGTATCTCTCTCCTAGTGTAAAGCCCCAGTGAATGGTTCCTATGCCACTCCAATGGTTCTGAATAGTCTATATTTCTAGGCTATAACAAACAGCAGTGGAGAGATATATTTTCTTTAGTATTTTAGTCTATCTTCCTGAGCTGTAACAAACAGTGATGGATATATTTTCTTTAGCATTCTAGTTTATCTTACTATTAGAATCAGTAAACATTCCAACCAAATTTATCCTTTCTATACCTTGCTCTAGAACCCAAGACAGAGCAAATGTCCCTGTAATAGGCCCCTGAAAGACTCTGTTCTATATATAGATCCTCAGTTGGTGTCAGTTGGATGAGAATTGGTCCAAAAGAAGACTCAGGATTGATTAGACATAAAAAACTAATAATCCCAGGTGGAAGTTGACCCTAAATGTTTATGTAAAAATGAATTTCCTTTGAAATTGTTCTGCTCCTAGGTAAGTAGCAAAGAACCACTATCACCACAGAACAATGTACCAAGCAATAAAATTCATCCTAGGTGTTAATTAGCTCAATATTTATCTCATCTAATATTCAAATTAAGACACTGTGGTCTCATTAGCGTAATCTGAATTTCCTTTAAGCAAAACTAAATCTCCTGCCAATGCAAGAAACAGAGAAAAAGGAGGAAAAAAAACCCCAAACATCAGTATTTCTCTTTGAAGCTAATGAGGATGCGATTTGGTTCTTCTTTTGTTTATGAGGTAGCAAGTTAGGAAAAACACATTATAAATATGCAAAGTGTGGCCTGACCTCATCTATCAGAAGCAAGAGCACAACCTTGATGATGTGTCGTTATTGGGCTTTCTGCATTGAGCTTGTCGGCTGGATTGGGGTCTATGGAGCACAGGAAGGAGATGCTGCCTTTAAGAGCCCACTCAAGGGGGCTGGAGAGGTGGCTCAGAGGTTAAGAGCACTGGGTGTTCTTCCAAAGGTCCTGAGTTCAATTCCCAGCAACCACATGGTGGCTCACAACCATCTACATTGAGATCTGCTGCCCAGGCATATATGTAGAGCAAATACTATATACATAATAAATAAATAAATGTTTAAAAAAAAAAAAGAGCCCACTCAAAAATATAATAAACAACACAATATTTTCTTTAGTATTCTAGTTTGTCTTACTATTAGAATCAGTAAACATTCCAATGAAATTTATTTTTTCTATACCTTGCTCTATAAGGTATAAATATTAACTCCATGAAAGCAGTAGGAGACTATTGTTTTTAATGCTATGAATCTTAAAAATAAGAAACTATGTCTCAAATTCAAAAAGAACAAACAGACGTACTCCCGTAAGTTCTGTTCCTTCTACATATCTCCCCAATTTAGGATTTCAGAATTTATACAACAATAGTGAATCATCAAATACCCATATTTTGTCCCAAAAGGGAGGCTACATGTGCTGGGGAATATAATGATTCTACTAAGTAACAACTCTAAAAGTATCTCCAGCATTCTAAGTCTTGGGCAAGCTACTAGGAATTCTACATCAGTCCCTCTCAGGGTATTATCCCACGATAAAGTTACATAAAATCTAGGCTATTACATCCCAGGTGCTGGTGCCCCACAGGCTGGGCCTATTCTGTGTCTTCTCTGCCCTTCTACCTGATGTGAGGAGCTAACAGGGAACTGATACTCTGTCCCAGAAGTCTTTCATCCTTTGCCCTGCAGCATGGGAATTAGTTTCAGCTGGACCACAGGCACCTACTATATTCTGTTAACTAAGCCTGAAGTCTCATGGCACAGGGCCTCTCCTATCCATTGAAAACCTATGAGAAGCAGAATGTGATTTAGCGGTAGAACTTAACTGCCCCCCCCCCATTCATCCTTTCCCTCTCTATGTCTTCCTCTACTTTGTTCGTTCTGTTGCCATTTTGCCCTGAAAGTGATTCACCCCAGCATTCTTCTCTCTTATCCAGCCCCTTTCCTCCCATCTCCTAAGCCTGCTACAGCCTATAGACAAGTTAGTACTAAAGCATCAGATTTCATCAAAGTACCATCAATTTGAGAAGATGGAGGTTCCTCAATCTCAAATCTGCATCTTGGGGGCCTCAGAGCTGCAAAGATCTTTAGTAGGAATGGAAAGGACAGTATGACAGCAGGGTCCCATGCTGGGTGAATAGTTACAAAGACCTTGTCATTGGTTTGTTTGTGTGGTTGGTTGATTTTTTTTTTCTCCTTTTGACAGGATGAAACATTGCAATGGACTTTCACCTCTTGCAACTGGTTCCTATATTTTCTTAAATCATTTTTCTACAAACTAAAAACTCATATTGATTTACAGAACCAAAGACTGAGAAGGTGAGTTACTAAGACCATCACGTTTTAGGTTCCATAAAGCTAAAGATTATTTAGAAGTTAACATCTTTCTTAGAATCTAGCATACCATCCAAAAAAAGGAGCCAATGTCAACCTTACTAAACAGTTAAGAAGAGGTGGCAGAATGCGAGGTGGGGGGTGCAGATAGAAAATGAAAGTCAACATTGAAAGCATGCCTTGTCATGATATGGCTACAGGAGGCTCCCCAAATATACTTCTGGCATATGGATTATTTGGAGCTGCTGTTTTGAAACACTACAGCCATGCACAAGGCCCTGAGAAAGTTACTCTTTTGTAAGAGATATTTAAATGTATAAGGGACATCACTGTAAGGATGTTCCTTCTCTACAATGGAGGGAAGAGCTAGATTACTGCAGACTATGAATCCATGAGAAGGTACCAACTGACGACTGCATAACAAATCTCATTTTTATTTTATATTGCTTTCCTGGCCTGGCCATCTTGTCTCAGTCAGGGTTTGTTCTTTCCTTCCCTCTGCACTTCAAAGAAAAAATTACATAGAACACAGGACCAGTCTTATATTAGAAATATGTTTCTTTTTTCCAATATTAATCTATCTTTTGTTCAAGGAAGTCTCTGTACAGACACAAGTGAGGTGAAGGACAAAATGGATTTTCTTCCCTTACAATATGCTTTAGCTCTCACTTTCCCAATTCAAGAAGAGCTTGTTCTCTCTCTCTCTCTCTCTCTCTCTCTCTCTCTCTCTCTCTCTCTCAGGAAATGATGACATTTGGTTCAGGGTAGGTCACTAGTGCAAGGTCATGCAGCTCAAACTTTGCTCAGACAGAGCAGATAGATCAAATGGATATGGCAGGCCACAGGGAGGCAGTCTAATTAGCAAGGCATCCTGCAGGCAGTAATGGAAAGGTTGAAAAGAGAGCAGACTCCATCTTCGCCCTGCATGCACCTTGTGGGTCCACCACTTCCTAAGGCCACAAGCCCCAGGTGGATCCTTTGTTCTCCTCCCAATTTTGACAAGTTACTTGAGAGCCAAGCTGTGAACACAGTCTACTCTCTAGGGCAGGAGAGAGACCTGTCTGCATTCCAACACTTGCTGAGCCAGAAAACTGAAAATCACTTCTGCAGGCAGGCAGAAGCTGATTTCCATATGTCGCAAGTCGTGTCAAGTGTCACAGGCACTGAACAAGAAGAATTCTCTGCTTTGGTGACCAGGGACCAGCAATAGAAGCAGGAAAATTGCTCTCGGAGGCTTTAAGAGAAAGCAGGAGAAGAAGGCCATGACCTTCTTATGACCTTTGGCTCATAAATGACAGATTTCCCAAAGTACTCTGTCTAGTCAGATTCTGTACCTGTGAGCTCAACCTTTACCTAAAAGCCAAGCTGAGCAGAAAGCAAGGGAAATGGATGTGTCTAGGTCATGATGGGGGCCTTAGGACACTATTTCTCTCACTGCCAATGAATCCAGAACCAAGTGAGGGACATGTGAGCCATCAGAAAGTTCTCTGGACAGAAGTTCTGAAATGGTAGGTCTTTATGTCCCATACTAGAACTTCAAGGAAGCCTCTTGTTTTCACATTTAGAAAGTATAATTATGTAACTTCCTCCTCCCTTTCTTCCCTCCAGCATCTCCCATGTCCCTTCCCTCCAAACCCTATCATGTTCCCTCTCCCACTTCTCAAATTGGTAGCTTCTTTTTTTTTCCCAGCTTATTTTTGCTTTACCTATAATATGTATTATAGATATAAACAAACATATCAACACAATCTACCGAATTCATTTTTGTTTGTTTATGTACATAGGGTTTTAGGACTGACAGTTGTGTATTGAATAATCAATCAGGGAGCTCACTCCTGGGAAAGGTTAATTGTCTCTCATCTAACATCATTAGGTGCCTATGGTTCTTTGTATGAGGGTGAGACCACTGTTGTGTTATCATATCTATTGATATTGTCATTATTCAGGTCTTGTTTACACAGCCATTTCTAAGAGAGGCAGCTATACAAAAGAGTTCTTGTATTCTGGTTTTTACAATTCCTCTGCCACCTCTTCTGCAATGTTCTCAAGGGTTTTTGTTTGTTTGTTTGTTTTTTGTTTTTGTTTTTTTGTATGGTCTTGACACTTTCTCATTTACTGAGTTCTACAGCACAAACCAAAGAATATGTGTGTTCACTAGGTGAGAATCCCCCAAAGGCAAAAATGGCTTGTGAGAGCCGGAGAGTCAAGGAAACAGGGTGGAGAATGTGAACAACCACATTAACTCTTTCCTTGTGTTTTCACAATTAAATAGGCGTTGTTGTTCCCATTGTAAGGACTCAGAAACTAAGACTATGCATGCCAAAGAAGAGAAGTATTGGAGCATTCGTTGGGTCTCTCCTATGGTAGAGCATGGGGAACATAAATAAGAAGACCATGCAAAATAGAAACAAATGGGAGAGAAAGGTTAGTGGCTTGGGAATTCCACATACAGAAAGAGACTTAGAGGAGAGGATGGGTTGTTCTTCCTCCATAGACAGAAAAAGTAAATATCACATGATGGCTTGCATGTCAAAATAATACCCCTATTCTTGTCCCAGGACCAGAGTTATAGCAGTATACTGGGAACACAGCAAGGTTGTATTAAGTTAAAGATGAAATTATGCTGGATTCATCCCTATGCCAGAGTGAGAGAGGTGAACACAGAAGGGCAAGCTCATTGCCTGTCCACTTGAGTGTGAATGGAGTGGGTTTTGTTGTTGTAGACTGGCCTTGAACTTGTGGTCATTGTGCCTCATTTTCCCAAATTCTGGGATTACAGGTACGCACAACCATACCTGTCTGGAAATGGGTTTTGAAGCCTAACGTTGCATGCAGTTTCTGTGTCTTTTGCTGTTTGTACATCTGCTGATTGATAATGTGTTTGGTTTCTTTTTTCCCCTATTCAATAAACTTGTTAACATAAACTTGCTCTCAGAATGATTGCCTTGGGCTTCTTTAAATTATGTAATAGATTTTACAAAATGAAATATACATGAGGGACAGGCAAGGTATAAAACAAAATCATAAAACTCAGGCTCACGTGAAGACCACTTGCCTTGAGAAGTAGATTGTCATTAACATTCTGGACTCTGAATGATGCTCTCTCAGAATTTGACTCCTAGCAATATAGTCCATGCAACTAATTTTAATGAAATTCATTAAAAAATTATACTTCATTGGATGCTATATATCTTAGTGATTCATTGACTCCTGTCCCCATTTCACAGGCATAGATGTTAAGCCTAGAGGGATTAAGATAAATCACTCTGTCAGCATGTGTTTAGCAGAGCCAGGATGTGGATCTGGGTCATCCTCATACCCTCTACAAGTGGTACATTGTACAATTCCAGGAGCCCTCCTTTTGCTGTGATGATGAAGATCGGTGCCCTTTTTTCAGGGCTTTGTGCTGTGGGACCTACCAAACTCCTGCTTCCACCTCTCTGCATTGCACATGGCAGCATCTTCAAGTGTCTTCCAGGATCCAGTGCCCACTTTTTAGGAAATTTGACACTGTTATTTGTTTTATTTCCCATTATTTTATTTCTCAAAGTGAGCCTACTAAAAATTCCTCCACATATAGTACCATCCTGGACACATTACACTTCAAATTACAGTGAAAGTATCTTTTTTTCTTTATTGTCCTAGTACCCAGAATGAAATGTAAACACTGAATGATACAAGAGTAGGAAGGTGATGGTACCAAAGTGGAAATGAGATTTCAGCTATTAACCAGGATGGCATGTGGCTGCATTCACTTGAACGGGATTCAAATATTACAAGAGGAGGGGAAGGGAGGAATTGTGCTCACTGAGCACTGGAAACAAGCCAACACCCAAGGGATGGTTTTCCATACATACTTCTGAATTCAACTGTCATCTCAGCCCTGCCAGCAGTGGGCCTGTAATCCACACTTTATAGATGAGCATGCTGAGAATTTAAGTACTAAGGGCATAAGCTGATCAGTTTGTTGGCTCAAACAATTTTCTTCTGAGCCAAGATCCTTGCTGTTTCAGAATTATGGATTGAGTACTTACACCTGACCAGAGGGGAAACTTGTGGAGCATCTACTGAGTGTGTCAGTTTCAGATGAGTGAAGAATCTGAATCTGAGGACTTCCTACCAGAGCAAACAGCCATATCTCCAAAGCATGGAGGGATGTCAGAGGTCAATTTCTATCTACACTGCTTATCTTCCATTAGTTCTTAAAAGAAGAAACAACTGGTGATGGGCCTTACAGGAGCCACTCACATCCAATGCTGCCCCTTCTAAGACATTCAGACTGTGGAGGGGGAACTCATGCCTGCATTATCATATGACCCATTGTCACAGGAAGTTTACATGCCATTTCATAAAATGTCTGAATAAGTATTTTTGTCTTTGAATAATTGAGAATTACTGAAAAGTTGCAGTTATAATCAAGGGAGTTATCACAGGCCCTGCACCCACTTTCTCCTATCTTCTATCTTCTAGAACCATGGAAGGTTTGACAAAATGAAGACATTAACATCAGTACAATACTGTTAACCATGCTACAGGCTGCATTTGGATATCACCACTTTCTCTACTCACATACTTTTTTCTATTCCAGGATGCAAACTTTTGAAACATCCTATTGGTTCATTCACCAGGCAATGAGAGTTTCCAGAAAGCAAGGACCTCAGGGAACAAGAAGATGGTATGTAATCACTAAATATATGCAATAGATCGGCTGTTTTGAGGGGCCGTCACTAATAGAGTCCTATAAACTGCCACTGCTCCTTAATCCTAACCCACCTACACAGTTAAGATGGTAACTGCTAAACCTTTCTTTAAGCCTGCAGAGCCCAGAGCACAAGGTGACTTTGTAACACCTCTCCTTAGTCTTTAGCTCTCTAAAGGTGTCTGTGTAAATACTACAAGCCTTAACTTCAGGACGTCAGAATCCATTGTCATGTTCTAGAGAATATGTATTAAGGGCCTATGGGCTCAACTGATGAAATCCCCCCTGATGAAAATAATCCCCTCCCATTCAGTCCACAGCCTTCAAGACTGAAGTTCACCTATCATCTCCTTTCTCTCCCAACTAATGGGTCATTAAAAAAACCAAACAAACAAAAAACAGAAACAAAAGAAACTTGA
Organism: Lophiomys imhausi; assembly: GCA_907164525.1. Classification (NCBI taxonomy): domain Eukaryota; kingdom Metazoa; phylum Chordata; class Mammalia; order Rodentia; family Muridae; genus Lophiomys; species Lophiomys imhausi. The sequence continues at coordinate 1,025,134 of CAJQZJ010033967.1, read as the reverse complement.
AAGATTTAGACCAGTTGGGAAGAGGATCAGTAGCAGTAGGAGGAACATAAGAGAAGGTAACAGGGAGGGAAAATTATCAAAATACATGAGATATACTCTATATAGATATGAAAATGTTATAATAGATACATCATTGTAATTATTATACACTCATTTAAAAGGCCCTTCAAGCTCCTGTATTCATTCTCTAAAGTTCAGCTTTGAGGAAGTGACTTTTTCCTATAGTCTCAAGAGTGTCGTCTCTAGAACAAATCTTATTCCTTCCTATCAAACTTGACTCTTGAATATTGACCTTCAAGTGGTAGAAAGCCATGACCACTTCCATATTACTAAGCAATACAGACATACCAAAAATGCGTGATAATGTACATTACTAATATATGGGAAAGCCTAAATATGGCAGCAATTCCACAGTATCTCCTTCACCCAACTCCTATATACATTTCCACTGTAATTATATCAAAAGAATCGACAAAGTCAAAGATGTGTATTGTGGTGTTGTATACACACACACACACACACACACACACACACGAGTGTACCCATTTAATATAGAAAATACATACAGGAACATATTCCATTACTAAGGATGTGTTTCAAATCAACTGAGAGATTCTAGACAATTCAGCAAATTGTTGAGAGCCCCTGGCTATTCATTTGACATAGCCGATTCGATTACTACCTAGTTCCTACCTAATACCATTCACAAAATTCCAGAATTAGTAAAGTGTCAAATATTGAACAAGTTAATATATTGAATGACTAGAACAAAGAGGAATGTGTTTATAACATTGAATAACATCAGGCCTTTTAAACACAAATATTATGAAAGGAAAGAACAAATTATTGGATCGAAAAATTAAATGAAAAAAAAAAAACCCACACTCAAAATACATAGTAGTCCAAAGACTGATAATAGCAATACCTTTAAAAAAATGCCTGATCAATAAGCAAAGACCTAAACACACCAACAGAAAAATGACCTGAGGATTCTTATTTGCAATTCACACCCAGAGAAGCATAAAAACATTCAGTGACATTGAAGCATATTTATTTTCACTGCTTATCAGGACACAAAACTTCAAGCAACCATTTCCATGCTTGCCATGGGTCAAGCAAATATGAAGAAGCATAAGGTTTTGGTAGGAGATGGGGAATAGGGAACCCCTGCCTGGCTTTGAAGAGCTTGAATGGACTGAACTACCAGAAAGAATAGCAGCAGAAGAAGGCTGATCCGATGATGACCCCTGTTTAACCATCAAAGGCAAATGCCGCATCTGAAGACAACAAACTGCTGGAGTGCCTCCCAGAGGACCACGTGTGAAGGCTTAGTCTCCAGCTGGGCACTATTGTGTGGTGTGATGGTAGAATCTCTAGAAAGATGAGATTTTGTAGGAGGCCTTCTGATCATTGGAGATCTGTCCTTGAAGAGGGTATTGGGACCCAAGGGCCTCTTCTTTTTGGTTTGTTTGTTTTAGGGAATTTTTTTTTTTGGTTTTTCCTAAGGGTAAGCTCTGATGTTTTAAGAGCTTAATGTATGCTCCATAATGTATTCTTGCATGCCATACTTCAAGAGCCCATTGTGCTCTCAAAGCCTAAACATGCCTCTGCCTGATCTGGGATCAGTCTTCAAAACTGTGCACCCAAGTCATCCTTTTCTTATTAGCTGATTGTGCAGGTAGGGACGAAAGTCACAGACACCTGGCACAGCTGCTACATTTCCAGCCTCTGAATAGGCTCATACAGCACCTGAGAGATGGATGGAAAACCTTCAAAGCTTTCGCTGTTCTGCAAAGCAATTTGTTCTGGAGTCTAAAGATCCAGGTCAGACATGAGGGTATTAGGCATGAAGGGAGCTCAGAAGCTGCAGCCTCAAAATAAAGTCAGAGCTTTTTTTAGAAAACCAATGCCGGGCGAGATCGGGCGCGTTCAGGGTGGTATGGCCGTAGACGTTATAGTCTACTAATGAAGGAGGACAGGTCAAGGAACTCAAGGAAAGATCCTAGAGGCAGAAAATCATGCAGAAGTTGAAGAGAAATGATGGTTATAGACTAACTCCTCATGGGCTTCTCAACCTACCTTTTTATAACATCCAGGACCAGTCACCCAGAGGTAGCCACAATCCTTGTGAGATAGACAAATCATTTTTAAATTTAATTAATTTAAATTACTAATTAATAAAATATGCTACAGGCTTTTCAACAAGTCAGTCTGTTTGGAACCATATTCTCAGTTGAGCTTCCCTTATTCTGATGACTCTAGCTTGTGTAAAGTTGACATAAAACTACCTAACATAGACCTCACATCTAAGGGTTTATGAACAGAACAAATTGGAGTTGATGGGTTATTTAGTTAATAATAACAAGTGGACAAGAGCTTATAGGGCATAGGAATGCTCCTGTATGGAGAAGGTTAGGAGGATGAGTTGAGAGTCATTGTGACATAAATACATTGTATGATATTCTCAAAGAATTAATATTTTTTAATATACTTCCAATGATTTGACTGGGTTAATCTGAGGAAATATATTTCAAGTAGTACAATCAATGTATATTTGAGCTAGTTTTTTCACTTTTTACCCTCTTCAATGAGTTCATGTTAATACATTAAAAATATAACTTAACTATTAAAAAAAAAGAAAAAAAGGAAACCAATGCCAGTTGGTTCAGGAGGTATGAATTAAAAAGAGAGGAGAACATTGGGATGTTTTCCCAGTGGGTACCATGTCATTGTACGATGCCCAGGTGTTGCTTCCCACTCACTCACCACCATCCCCATACTAAAGGCAATCAGTGTATGAGAGGTTCAGCAAAAGGCATGAGGCTTGCAGCATAAACATGGTGAAGCTGTCACTGCTAGCCTTTTGCACTGGCTGGTTGTCTGGCAATGTATAGTCCAACCTCAGAGCCCTTGCTGAGAAAATCTTGTCCCTAATGATTCTTTAGGGCCAGCTGCCAGGTTCCAACCTCAACCTGGAGGAAGTACCTCTAATGACACTTTTAGGAAAGACTGTCCCCCCTCCCTGCTCTCCCAAACCCATTCCATTTATTACAGAGCCTGGACACCCAGAGGCCCTGACACAGCACCCACAGGAGCCATACTTTGTCTTCTGCAGGAGCCAGTGTTCCTGTCCCGGAGAAAAGCCAAACATTTCAGGCTCTGTCAAGGAGTTTTGCATGACTTATGAGGTTTATTTAGAACTGAGAAGTGCCTTCCCTGTGGTGGAGAGAAGCTAGGCCTCCTCCTGGCTAGAGGCCTGGACAATTATGTGCTGGAAGATTGGCTGGCAAGAAGCTTCGAGGCTCTCCCCAAACTGCAATGCAATTTGTTTGGAATCTGAAGGTCCAGGCCAGGAGTTGGGGGGTATTGGGCAAAAGGGTACTGAAGACCTTAAAGATATTCTTAAGGAAGTAGCTCAAGTGCCTTCAGATCTGTGCAAAGAGGATCAAAGAGGTGGTGCAAGTAGTAAAGTACATATTCTCTAAATGGCAGTAGCCTACATTACTCAGAAAGCTTGGTGGCTGAATGATCAAAGCCGGTTTACTGGTAAGAACAATTCTGTTGCTACTCAAGCTAAATTCTCTACAGAAACTGTACTCTTGTCTGTACTGACAGCAGGTCACTCCAACTGTCCTGTCCTGCCTTTTTGTCCTTTGAGTCCTGGTTTAAAAACAGAATAAAATAAAAGTACTGTTGATTTAATGTATGGGACAAGACTTCAGATGATGTAACTGTCTGCTCGATGTCTTCACTGACTACTTGATTGGACTGAGAAGCATCTGGGAAGTTAATGAAAGACAACTCTGGGGGTAGCTGAGGGCCTTTCCAGATACAACTAGGTCCTGAGGGCTCTTATCTAATGAGTCTATGATTCCTTGTTAAAAATCATAAGATGGTGCCATTACAGGGAGGTGAGGAAAAGCAGGAAGTGGTGCCTGGCCAGAAGAAGCAGATTACTGGAGCTGTGTGTCCATGGAGCTGTATCTTGCCCTCCCCACTTCTTGATTTCTCTGTTTTCTGTCTGGAAGGAGTTGAAAAGCCTACTCTACCACGTGATTCCACTGTCATGATGTCTTACCCAAGAACATGGGGCTAGTAACCAGGCATGTCCCATTCCAGGGTAGTCTCAGCAATAATCCACAGTCCTAGGCATCATCTGGTTGGGCAGTTGTCTTATTCCAAGACCCCACTCATTCCCTAGGAACCCCCGCCCCCCCTCCCAGATTGCAAAGGGAGAAATTTAGTGTCTCTGTATCTATTTTTGCCTTTTCCTCAGCCTGTGACCCCAACAATCACTCCGTTTTCATCTACTGTGGCCTTAAATCCAACCCATGCAGTAGGTCCCCCAGAATCACAACACAATTGGGCCCCAGAGATACAGTTCAACCACAACCACCTGTTTAGCTGAACTGTTACTACTGCAAATAAATTTTATGTGCATCATAGTTAACACCTCATCGTTATTCAAACTCCATCTCCATTGCTCCTTCCCTCGAGTGCCCTGAGATTTCTAACACCTCAGATACATGCTATGGGCATCTCTATCTCAATGAACTACCTATACACCTGGGATGCTAGATGTCTCACCACCTTGAGATCCTTATGTCTAGATGGTTAGTAGACTATGTTTCACACTCAGTGAAAGACAGAAAAAGAAATCCACAGTTTGAGCTTTCTAATTCGTTGGGCAGCTGAAGACATAGGAAGGTTAAAGATCTGAACAAAAGATAACAATGGTCAGGGTTGGTTTGCAGGTGGGATTTAATGAATGATAGAGAAGAATTTCTAGAGCCTGGACCCCTAGTTGCAAGTACAGAGAGGGATCTCTCTGGAGTGTGAAAGAATAGTGATTGTCTGTCTCTTCAGACTGACAGACAGATTGAGAATGGGAACCCACATACAGAAGCTAGCATGCAGAAAGCTACAGGGCTACTCACTCTGCTGCAGTCTACCTTAATATACCATGGAAAAAGAGGGAGGATAACAGAAAGCTTGGGCAGAAGCATCCCAGAAACTTTCAGGGTCATAGATTTCTCTATTATGTGTCCACACTGAAACCAAACATCTTGGTGCACTTTTGGGGTTGAAGATTAGAGATCCTGATCAGTATCTGCTGGAATCAGCTTTCCATCCAGACCATCTGAGCACTGTCTCATAACAGAACCTCACCTGAGCCAAGTAACTGCAAAACAAACAAAAAATCCACAACAACAACAAAACAAAAAAACAAAAACACCACCACCAACAAAAAAAAAAACCCAAGCCCACATTTGGTAGATGTTCAATATCCTACTCCTAGAGACTTTTGATCAAATCATGATCCTGAATTTACTTCCTCTGTGGCACAGTGAAGTACTTTCATTTTCATTCCTTTATTTATTTTAAAAGGCACATGTGTGTAGAGGCGTTCAATCTTCCAACATGATTACCACATACTTCTCATAGTCCTTCCTCCCTCACCTCCCAACAACGGACTGCACCTGTCCATCTGGGTTCTGAGATTCATATGAATTAGAGAGAACTGAAGGGTTGAAAACAAGAAGTAAGCATTCAGTTCCACTAATGAATTCAGTTGGATGCACTTCCCAAGGTCATTTAAAGGAAGGAGAGATAGTTCACATGTTTGTGTAAGATAATTCAACTTCTCAGAGCCTCTGATAAGCAAATAAATGCTGTGTACAAGTTGACTGTAAATCATCAGTGCTAGAAGGCTCACCATATGCCATATTCTAACCTCTCCTAAACTTGGATACTCTCATTCCCTCTAATAGGCATTCTAGGACCATGTTCATATGGAACACAGCTACTGACTCTAGGCCAAATCAATGCTTGCCATATAACATGGGTCTTTGGATAAAAATGTAAATGTCAATCATACCTAATTTGTGGTAGTTTTTCTTTCTTGCTTTCATTTTCTGAAGTTTCTGTAAGAAGTATTTTAATATCTACCCCTTAAATTTATGAGTTAGGTGCTTACAAAGCGAAATGAAAATTTGAAAACTCCTTCCAAATACCTATTTTTGCCTCTTACAAATATAACCAATAAAGTTTTCCAGGTAAGGACTTTCAAAACTCTTCAATGAGTGTGTTTTGTTTTCAAACCATGGTTTCAATGACTGCCAGCTCTGGTTGTTTCTAGGAATCAGGTGAAAGTGGCCCTGTGCTTTAATGTCCCAACACAGTGCTTGGCTCATGATGGGTGCCCCATTAATATTGGTTAAAATTAGCCTTTTGCTTTGGGATTGGCAAGCTCAGGAAGGAGCCCTGTGCCAGTTCCTTCCAGACCTGATGACTTCCAGAAGTTGCTGCTCTGTGCAGATTCAGAAATTTTACACCTTCCTGGTTCCTTGGAACCTCTGAAAGCAAACAATTGTGCAGGAGATGTGTGTATCTCCCCCTTCAAGGGATCTTAAGGCTCTCAAGAAGTCCCTTTGCCTGCCAGGGGCCAAAGTGCATTCCTGATGGTGATGCCAAGAGAAATATCTCTGCTTAAGGGAGCAGCATTTGTGCAGGAATGAGAAGCGAGAAGGATCATGTCCCCACACCCTATCTGTTCTCGACACCAGTTTCTTCCATCCCATCCCAGCCAAGCTGGGAAAGCTCCTCATGGATTTCCATCATGGTCAAATTACTCATTTACAAAAAGTGCTGCTGCAGATGGGTAAGTCCCTACAAAACCATGCCAGGGACTCTTTAGGGCAGATCTTGCTACTTGGCATAATGAAGCCCTGATTACTGCAGCATCAAGTCATGTCAGGCTTGCCAGAGGCCTGCTTTTAATGAACTTTACCATCCAAAGTTGGCCCAGGGAATAGGAGTTGGATTTCACCAATCAATTGGAATTGATTACTTCTCGAAATTTGGGCCTTAGCTTGCAGGAAACATAGACAAAACACACCCAACTTTTGAGGGCGAGTTTGATTTCTTGGAGCAAAAGGAGTTCCTTGCCATCTGAGAGAATTAAGGAACATGTTCTCAGAGCACTGTGTGGCAAACTTGGGTGGGTGGGTCAAAAAAGCTTAGGCAGGCTCAGAGTTCAGATAATCCCTGGAATATTTTTCATATATTTATTCTTATGCATCCACCTACCTAACAGAGCTCAACAATACCTACTGTGAGTTTCATAGAAGCTAGTGGTAGAAACTCTGACTGATATGTGGTTTGATTCCCTGGTACTGCAATCAATCAATCAATCAATCAATCAATAAATAGCCCCTACTGAAGTTGTTCGTAGTTCGAGTTTGAAGCTCTGGGATGTCAAAGATGAGAGAGCCTCTGTCCAGTGAAGGGACCAAGACACTGACAGACAGTGATCAAAGCTCTTTCTGGAAGAATAGAAAAGGAACTTGGAAGGGGTCTTAAGACTGGGCTGAATTCTGAAGGATAAAGCTGTGTTCTCCTGGGAGGAAAGGGAAAGGAGAAAGGTTCTTGACCTACCCATTAACTCTTGAATACAACTACTCCTTTAACAGGGAAATCAAATGCCTCCTTGGGTTTCATTGATTGAAAGAAAATCTCAAAATTAGCTGTGGGTGGGCACCTGGCCCAAATCTAGGCCCACAATATCATGGTACGCACATCATAGCCCACATCTCTTGGTGTTATCAGTTGTCTGCTGCCTGTATAATTTTACCAATGGAAGAAAGCAGTGAGGAAAGCTTATTTCTACATCTTAGTCTTTCAATAGCACATAACATGATGCTAAGTGCACAGCAAGGGCTCATCAAATGTTCTCTGAATGCAGAGGGAGGGAATGGATACAGTGACAAAAGGGTGGCCCTGGAAGAAAATAGGACCGGGATACATAAGAATGGCATCCACTAAGGACCCACAGTGTGGAAGATAGCCTCTGAAGCTCTCACATGTACCATGGGAGGTTGCAGGAGATGGAAGTAGAGTCCCTGGAGAGAAAAGGCTACACTGAGAGGGTGGAGACCACAAATCTAAACTTCTTGCTCCTTAGCTTCCCTGACTCTCCAAAGTGTCATCTTGGGAATAATGGAGACATCATGGATACTTCTGGGCTCAGTGGAGCTCACGCAGAGCTGTGTGTATGATGTATGGTGCTCAGGGGGCAGGGGTTGGTTAATGGCCAACCATAGATCTGGAAGCTCTCTTCAAAGGCCCATACTGAGATGCCAGGTAGGAGCTACCACAGAGCTTAGAGATCACAGAAAGGCTGGTCTAAGCTAGGGATGGATATGGGCCTGGAAGGGAGAGCTGAGTGGACCCAGCTGTTCTAACCAAAGGAAGATGCTTATTGAACAGAACCAGTGGCAGCAATGAAGAAGAGAAGAACAGGCAGATGTAAGAGAGAGAAAGATGAGGCAAGAGAGTGGGAGCATGAAAAAGAAGAAGGTATGGAGGGAAAGAAACATAGAAGTGGTTAAAAAGGAGAAACTGAAAAGCAAACACAGTCACAAGAGATAAATGAACAAAGAAGACACAAGCCAGGAGAGAAGAGAAACAAAAGCAGAAAGATAAGGTGCCCAGAACCATGAAATAGTCTGGGGAAGCTAGACAGTGGCCTCATCCCTCCCTGGGGCTTTCAGCCCAGCAACCTTCTTATTCCACTTGGGCTGTGAATGCCTTCATCCTCATAGACTCAACTGTGTGGAAATCCTCAGATACTCACCTCTCCTATGACACTCAAAGTCACATACCAGGTATGCTAAGGTTGTAGAATGAAGAGATTAGACTCAGGGCTCTGAACTTCCCGTGACAACCTCTCTACTGTACCTGTGAGATCTGAGTGCTCCCCGCCTCTTGCTTGACCATTGAATATTCATTGACTGAACAAACACTGGCTGTTCATCTTCAGGTTGGCTCATCCATAGGCCAAGTCAAATGGGTAGTATAGTATGCACTACCAAGACCAACAGAAGGGATCGTGGGGATCTATGATCCTAGCCACTGATGTCAAGCCAAATTCTTTCATTGTCATAAGTGACTTTTTTCTCACAGTCAACAGAATGCTGAGTCAATATGGACAGTTTAATCCTGAGTGGAACCAACCAACGTGTGCTCTCTCTGTCTGTCCTTATCCCCAGCATCATCCTTTCTACAGAATAAGCTGATTCTCACACAGGTAACTTGCAGAATGCGTACTTCCCCCTCCTGTCTCTTTCCCAAAGAGTACTCAACATTGTCCTGAGCAAGACAGCTAGTCTTCATTATTTTTCTTTCCCTGAATTACTGTTGTCCTAAGTTAGGGAAAGCCGGCTGTTGCTTTCTCTTCTATTTAACCTATAGATATCTATACTGTTTTCTCCAGAGCCTGCCCAAAGAGCTCTGTTTCAATTAACTTACAATTCTTTTTTAATGAGCAGTAGCATGAGATAATAGCATGTAACGTTGGAAGGGGCCTTGGAGATCTTCTAATCCAACCAGAACATTCTATAGCCCAGGAGAGATACCATGCCCAGACAGACAAGGTCAAAAGCTATATAAAGTCGTCTACGTTTATGGAGATTTTGGGACATGAACTTGATTCTTCATATACTTACATTTAATTTATTTGCACAAATCCACTATCATCTATTTGCTTGCTTTTTAACTCATTTATTATGCCATGATTGGCCTTACCTCACACAGCTTTTGGTTTTGAATTCCCAAGAATTATCCCATGTTAGTAACTCATTCTATTTTAGAGTTAGCAACTCTTTTTCTACTTTCAGGAGTTCAAGAGGGAACAGCACCCATCAACTACAAATACTTAGAGTACTAGGGTGGAAACACTGGGAGTAGATACTCCAGCATGCTCTATCTGATCTCACACCACAAAATCCATGAACCGAAGTATACCTAGCAGCCATCCTTGAGTTTAACATACAAACCCTTCATTAGCACAGCGGTATTGTCTAAAACCTCAGCAGATGCCTGAAACCACATGATACCAAGATCTATAGAAAAGGCAGTTCTCCCTCCATATGGTGAAGTTTAATGTGTAGATTAGACACAGTATAAGATTAACAACAACAAATAATAATAAAAATAGAGCTGGGTGTGGTGGTGCAAATCTACTCTCCTAGGACTTGAGAGGATGAGGTAGGGTGGTTATGAATACCAGCCAATCCAGGATACATAGAACTACCTATATTATTTTTTTTAAGTTATATGAATGTCATTTCTCTCAAATACCATAGAGGCTGTAACACCCTTCTAGGGATTATCAGAGATGATGCAGTGTCCACACAATGAGGTGGGTGACATTCTTTGTGATGTAGTACTTGACTACCACTGACCATCTGCCATGTGTCAGAAGGAAGATCCTCTGTTTGGGTGGTCCTAAATCATGGAACCATGACAATGCCAGTCAGCAAGCATAGGTGGTGTGGATACATTCAACAAAGATATGTCTCATATGCCAGGTGAGCTGATGAGTAAACCCCAGGTGAGATGGTGTACTCAGAATGGTAGCAATTTAAAAATCTACAGATTAGCTGGTTGTGGTGGTGCACAGTTTTAATCCCAGCATTCAGGAGGCAGAAGCAGGCTGGTCTCTCTGAATTCAAAGCCATTCTGGTCTACACAGTGAACTTCAGGACAATCAGGTCTATACGGTGAGACTCTGTCTCAAAACAAAAACACCACACACACACACACACACACACACACACACACACACACACACACACAC
>CAJQZJ010033967.1:994714-1014485 GCA_907164525.1 Lophiomys imhausi | reverse complement strand
CACACACACACACACACACACACACACACACACACACACACACACACCCCTAAAACTACAAATCAATTTACTGTATGCTGCTTATTCTGGAAACTTCAGAAATTTCTGTTTGGTATCTTTTGATCATGATTGTTGGCTAAAGATAATAAAAACTAATGAGAAGCAAAGCTGCAGGGAACTTGGTGGGGGAAACATTCAAGGGCACGCAGATTTCCCCCTTGCATTCCAGCTTGCTGAGCCTGAGGATTTGATTCTCCTCCAGGGCTGCCATCTTCCCCTCCCTAGCCATTGATACAGGCTCTCTGCAGTAGGAAGTGAGCACACAGCAGCTGATGGAGGCAAAAGTTCAGAAGATTGAGCAGCGCAGTACAAGTGTGAGAGCTGCTCTGTCTAGCCCCTCAAGAAGCCCCATCTTCAAAGAAGACAGCATCACAGGTGGCATGCAATGCAATCATTACAAATACAAACAGCAACTGAGCATGATAGTAGCATTTGTCCCAACACCCAGGAAGTTGAAACAAGAGGTTCACAAATTTAAGGCCCCCGGGGCTATATAGCAAGATCATATCTCTAAAATAATAATGAAGGACTATGGATTTACTTTAAAACAATGTAATGACCTAGATCCTATTCTTAGTCCAAACAAATAACAATCATTTCTTTATCTTTTTTCTGTCAGACCTTTTAACTCACAAACAGCTCCAAAAAGTAAACACACCCACATTATTTGTCCATTCGATGGGTGAAACCAAGTGAGCCTTTAAGAGCAAAAATGCCTCACCCCGAATTCTAAGACCTATATTCCAGATAGACACATAGGCCAACTTCAAAGCCAAGACATATCACTTTTCTGTATCTACTTTTCTGTGATAGATATTTCAGAGTGGACGGTGGATGCCCATAAGATGCTCTTTACAAATAAATAATGAACTATTGAACAGTGTCTTGAAGAAGAAGCCACAGTAAGGAGGACCAGGGAAAGAAGATGCTAGAGAGAGAGGGGGGAACTGGGATACGGAGAGGGAGAGGGAGAGATAGAGGGAGGAGTAGGTTGAGGGAGAAGAGAGGGGGATGAGGGAAAGGCCTAGGGCTATGGGTACATCTCATAGTACAATGCTTACCTAGAATGCATGAGGTCCTGGGCTCAATCCCAATAATTGCAAACAGCTAACCAATCAATCAAAGAGACCCGTGGGCTGCTTCTGCTACACGCCTTCCTTATCATTTCTACTTCCAATCTACAAAGTCTCTCCCATAACCAAAGAGTAGCAGTCATCAAAACAGTGCAGAAGTTTCTTTTCAAAGTAGTCTCTCTCTCTCTCTCTCTCTCTCTCTCTCTCTCTCTCTCTCTGTCTTGCTCTTGCTCTCCCCCTCTCTCTTTTCCTGTTTCTTTGGTCTGGGATCAACCCCTGCCAAGGGCAGTAGAAGTTTGGAGTCTGAGTCTCTGGGTGATCTGAGGTGACAGGCAAAGGCGGGAAGACATCTATCTGTATTCCACAGAGCCTCTCAGCAGCATTACAGAAAAGGCATTCTGCAACCTTTTGCTGGCTTTCTTTAAAGGCTTCAGCAATTTCGATGTTTTGGTCCAGCATCATTGTAGAAAAGCTTTACAATTCTAGCTCGGGAATTAGAAGATATATTTGTAATAAGAATTGCTAACCACTGTCAGCTGGTAGGCCCATGTCCATGCATGAAAATGATGCCATTAGCTTTCACAACTGCGGGCAAGATGTAAAGATTGTATAAGAGATCAAGGAGAAAAGTGAGGGAAAAAATTGCCATCCAGTCTCAGCCCCAGGGGATTTCTGGCAGTCAGGGTGTATGGCTAACGTGGGCATTTAGCCCCTTGATGAGGTGGAAAGCTCAATACCACCTGTCTTTGCAAATACTAATTCTCTCCCCCCACCACCAGCCCTATTGTATCTAACTGCTTTCTCCAATAACACTGATAAATCATGCAATTGCATTCTAATGAGGAGGCTGTAAAGTCCCAGAGACAGTCAGGAGGGAAGGAGAAAAGAAGAGCAGAGAAAGGCAGCAAACAGCCATTAGTATCAGGTCCCTGAAGGCCAGTGAGGCCCAACCAGTCCCTGAAAGAAGTGCAGAGCTACACAAATGCATGCGTGATGTGAACAGATGGCAGAACTAGGATGGCAGGGCTCAGGTTCCTGCTCTGTCATTTCCAAGCCATATGAGCTTTGGCTAGTGGGTGGTGGGCTCAGACCCATCATTTACAGTAAGAGCAGTTTCCAGACAGTTGAAGACAGCATAGGTACATATCTGCCTATTTAGAGTCCTCCACTGAGTAAAGGGAAGGGCATTCCTGCATTTGTAACCCTTAGATTTTAGCAGGAAGAAGACACCAGAACTCCAATGAGTTGGACTTCCGTGAAGATCCTATAGGCTAACATAGCCAAATGGCCAAGAACATAGGGGTTTTTAACTGATGCCTGCTTCTTTACTCCTTGTTCCCATCTATTTGTCACATCACCCAAGAGAACATGTTCTCTATAGCACCCTTTCTAGATAAGAAGGTGGAAGAAGGTGAGAGACTATGGGAATTTACTGAGGACAGAAGTTCTGAGACTTTGAACCCTGCTGTCCGATATAGAGATGGTATTTTTGTGTGTTTGTTTGGTTTGGTTTGTTTTGTTTTTCTGTTATCAGCACCCTGGAAATCACAGACAATTTCCAGGGCTTGTACAGAAAGGTTGGACAGTGCCCATCAAATGGAGTCATATGGCAATGACTGGGAAAGGCTGGGAAACACTTCCTGACTCATTGTAGAGAGTAAGAAAGAGAGGATGGGTGTGTATGAAGAGCTTGGAGCCTGGTGTCCAGTGCTGGAGACCAAAGTGAAACACTTAGCAGAAACAACACCAGGCAGAGTTAAGAGACCAGGACTCAGAAATAAGATCTCACATCTGTCGCCTCAGGGTTCAAAATGAGCCTTACTAACCTTGCTCCTTTTCAGTGCAGGCTTTGTAAGCTACAATGGTCCCTATAGTAGGCTATCTCAATTCTAACCCCTTATAAATTATCTTTTATTTGAAAAATAAATATTGTTAATCATTAAATGAGCAGATTTTTGTTTAAAAAAAACAACAGTCTAATACATTATTTTGAAAGGTAGCATTCAGAAGAGAGTTGGTGGTTTTCAGGGTGCTTTTCAAAAGACTCCCATAAAATGTTTCCTTAAAACCTGGACATAGGAGGCTGGAAAGATGCTTCAGTAGTTATGAGCACTGACTGCTCTTCTAGATGACCCAGGTTCAATTCCAAGCACCTAGAAGACAGCACCCAACCATCCGTAATTCCAAATCTGGCATCCTCTTCTGGCCTCAGAGGGCACCATGCATGTACAAATATGCAGAGCTACATTCAGGAAAAACACTTATACATGAAATAAAACTCTAAAAAAAAAAAACTGCAACAAAACAAAACAACCAAACCTGAATATACACAGAAGGAAAAAAGTGCACTTGCAAGAGTGAAGTCATGGATTTAACCTCTCACTGCTGCTTTTTGGAAGGCCTACAATTCAAACCCAAGTTTCTTGACATCAGATTAAGCAGGTTCTTCCATCACAAAGGCCTCCCAGTGAATGAATCAAACTTGACAAAAGTCTGGTCATGTGCTTTGCACACACATAGCCATGATCCATTGAACACAAACACAGCATTTCTCAAAGTGTGTCCCTCAAGACAACTACGTAGCACTCAGGCTCCCTGGGACCTTACTGGGACACAATTTCCAGACCCCATTCCATACCCCTTGGGTATGAATCCCTAGGGACAGACACCAGACTATGGTTTTTAGTCAACAAGCTTCTGAGATTCTTACTGGGGATCCACTACAGAGAAATGGATGTCATTGTCCCTGCCTACAACTGACAACAGAGAGGGGCCATAGAACACTAGCATTTTGCCCAGTTTATATAGCTTGTTCTGGTTTAAGAACTCAGTTTCTGGTCTTTATTATTCACAAACTTGTGAGCCAACTCAGATTTATGCAGATAATAATGAAATAAAATTCTAGAGGGCCAAGAATGGTTCAGGCTCATAGCAACACACCAAGCTGAATTCTACACCCTCATTTCTCTACATACCAATTAGAATAGGAACTGAAAGGAAAAAAAAAAGTTGGGACTGAGTCATAAATAAAGAGCTTATGGAAATGTGTAGCATCTGGAATTGTTATGGACACAATGGTAAGCATTTCTCAAAAACAATGTACTAAGTCCTATTACCTTGTTCAATCAGCCAAGCGCTATAAGGAAACATTATTATTATGCACAGTTCAGATCATGGGTACCATGTTCAGGGGCTTAAGGGAATGGTCCAGGGGCTCAACAGTGAGTGAAAGATGGGCAAGTATCTAATTTCTCATTATTGACACCTAACTTGGGAAAATCCTTTGTCCCTATCTAAACTCCTAAAGCAAGCAGATATCAAGCACCAAGTTACTGGGCTTAGTGTCTTCTGCAAGTGTGTGTGTGTGTGTGTGGTTGATTAACAACATCCCATAAAACAGACAATGTTAATATCTATAAGTTAATGTAATGATCATTAGAACAGGGATCAAAATCACCTGAAGACTTTAATGAATTCCTGATGACTTTTCATTGCCTTAAAGGAAAACACATTTTAACAGGCAATCCCAGGAGAACAGAGAAGAGACATACCATGATTAATAAAACAATCCATTTAAATTGGCTATTGTGGTTGTAGAAGGGTTGTCAGCACACTGTGAGATCTCAGCCTCACTGCAAAAGATTCTGTACACATCACCAACGTCCTATCTGTCTGGCAGTTGAGAATTTCAGAGTTGAATTGGTTCAATGATAGATTTATAAATCAATAGATGTCTTCACAACCTCAGAGTTGTACAGAAAATGGCATTTAAAGATGTTATTATTTTAAGAATTGTTTGACTTTAAGACAGTCAGCTCTTGAGAGCTTCCATTTGACTTGGAAGAAAACAATGAACATCAAAAAAAAAAATCTCCCATCAGGAGATAATTCCTACTGGACAAAAATTTTCCTGCTTTCTCAACAGACTATATACAGTCCAAAGATGGACCAGAGCTTAAATGCAGGTAAGTTGATGTCCTGATTCTGCAGAGACAGAATGAGAAAATCCTTATTTCCTGCTGCACAATTATGTCTGTGAGATATGCTTGGCCAAAAGGTTGAAGACGATGCTCCAATGGTATTGAGAGATATTTGGGACTGTCCAGGCAACAAACTGTTATTTTTTTTTCTAGATCTAGATTCGGAAGCTATCATCAATCTGCTCCTGTCCCCCAAAGCCATTTCTGTCCTCTCTTTTAATGGTAAAGGTCCAGTCATAAGACAGAAGTCAATTTAGTTTTCATACTCAGCTTTCTGTCCTTCTGACAAAATACCTGAAATAATCACCTTGAAAAGAAAAAAAATAGATTGTATGGATAACAGTCTTGGAATTTCAGTCCATGGTCAACTGGCCTCATTGGTCTGGGCCTGGGGTGGTTCCACATACCATGGCAGAGCACACAGAAGAGGAGGACAACTTTCCTTATGGCAGCCAGGAAGCAAAGGACAGGTAACAGTGGGCTAGAGTGACAGTATCCCCTTCAAAGGTGTGTCCTTAGTTGCCTAACTTCCTTCCAGTGGACCCCCCCTTCTAAAGGGTCCTCCACATTCCAGCAGTGCTATAGGCTGGCCTCCAAGTCTTAAGCATATGGGTCACTAGACACTCAAGGTCTGAACTGTAGGAATACTTGCTAGAACTGGGAGGATTTAACACTAGGAACAAAGCCAGTAACATATTGATTCAGCTTCACAAAGCAGTCTGAAGGGCTGCTGCAAGGGCTGGGAAAGAGAAGACGCCGGACCTCAAAGCTTCATACTGAAGAGGTGATACCTGCTGGGATAGGTGTCTCAAGAGGGGGTGATGGGAGCACTTGTGCAGATACTAAAGAAACTGCATGGTGGACAGCGTTGATGAGGGAGGAGCTGCTCCATTGGTGGAGGGTGCTGCACACAGGAACAGGAGCAGACAGGAAGCCCAGAGGAAGGGCAGAACTGGAGTCTCTCCTCCTAAAGCATTTCCACATTAAATGGTTTCTATTTCCCTGAAAAGTGGCTGGGGCATCAAAGAGCACTCAAGGTTTGGGTTTTCTCTGACACTTTGCAATGTACCAAGTCTGAAATCACAAACAAACAATACTGCTTTTGCACATGTTCTGTGCTGATGCACCTCCTTCACTCTGTTCTCAAAGTCCTTGATGATCATTTTCATGCTAGTGTAGTCAGTTGACTTCCCCCTGAGGAAAGAGGTGCTAAGACTGCCTGGAGACACACAACTATCTGATTCCTGCTTGAAAACTTCTTTGGGAAGCCCCCACCCTAATTTATAGGTCTTGATAGAAGTTGGCACTTGGCACTTAACAAAGAATGTCTACTAAGTGTGATGCTCCAGGGTCCCTGTGCCCATTAGTTGGCCATGACTGTGACCAAAACTCCTGAAAGAGCAATTTAAAGGAAGAAGCATTCTGTTCACCTCACAGGTTTAGAGGGCTTGGTCCATGTTTTCTTGGCCCCATATATTTCAGTAAAGCACTATGGAACAAAAGAGGCAACCCCTTTACCTAATATCAGATGGAAAGTAGAGAGAGGGAGCTCACTGAATGCTCTGGCTTTCTCCTTTTTGCCTTTTAGTCTCTCTAGAGTTCCCAACCTATCAGATAGGATCACCTACATACAGGTGGATCTTTCCTCCCTTAGTTAATGCTCTCTGGAAATTCCATCACTAACACCCTTGGAAGTGTCTAAATCCAATCAAGTGGTTTTGCAAAATTGGGCCAAGGAGATGGTTCAGTAGTAGGTAGTAAATCCAGAGTTCAGATCCCCAGCAACCAAATAAGCGATAAAAGTGGACTTGGCAGCCCAAGTGAAATCCCAGTGCTCAGGAAGTGGAGACAAAAGATTTCCTAGAGCAAGCTAGTGATCTCAACTAGTCAACCTGGTGAGTTCTGGATTCAACCGAGAGACCCTGGCCAGGTGCGTAATAAGATGGAGAGTTATTGAATAATATATTTGACATCAATATCTGGTGTCCATGAGGTTATGTGTGCATGGGCGCACACACACACACACACTCACACACACACACACACACACACACACACAAACATTCAAACTCTCACACACTACACAAACATATATATATATACACAAAAAAACCCTCAAGATTGTACATCATCCCCTGCACATACAGAAGGCAAATATGACAACAAATGCACTCCTTCCCCTAAACGCATTCCAGAGAGCACACGAGACAGCTGTCAAAGTGTATCCTTATTGCATGCATCACAACAAAATGCCCTGAAGCATCTTCCATGGTGATTGGTCTTAAGAGATGCTCCAGGGAACAGTCCTCTCTTGTCAAATGCATTTGGGAGACGTACTGACACCATCCCCTCCTGGAGGGTCACTTAGCAGGTTGGCATAACAAAGGTTCTAAGAGAAAAACAATGGCCAGCCATGAAAAAAGTTATTTGATTTGGTTCAGTTAAGAGATTTGCAAACGTATGCCTCCACTTTTGTCTGCCTACAACATTTATTAATATTCCATAGACACAGTGTTTTGCACTACATACTTGGAGTTATTTCCCTGGGGAAGGAGGGGCTTGGGTGGGACAGAAGAAAGAGCATTGTTGTCTTTTCTCTTGAGCAGACAGAGGCCATGATTTCTGAGCTCAGAGGCAGGGAGGTGGGGGGAAACTTTGGGATTCTGAAAGTTCTGAAGTTCAGAGGGGAGCATCATCGCTGAAGAGGGATGATGTCAACATGTAATTGGATGTCCAGATCCTAATGGTGAGAACAGAAAAAGGAGGCAGGGACACTGCAGCTGGGAAAGGCTCACTAATTATCTCAGACAGAAACTTTTTAACCTGACGCCCTTTGAAATGCTTGCTGCGTGGTATCTTCAAGTCTCAGTCAATTTGTATAACTGATGAAGAATTAATATGCAGGGCATATTTGAAAGTCCTAAAAATCAATAAAATGAAAAACAACCCATGCAGCAGTGGGAACAAGAAAGGAGAGAGCAAGTCTCAAAAGAGGGAAAAAAGTCAACAAACACAAGAAAAATAGAAAATATACTCATCTTGACAATAATCACTGAGGTGTAAATTAAGATATCTTTTTAATATTTTCACTGAATTGTCTAAAAATCTATATTGGTGAATGTGAGTCCTGATAGTTAATCTGATTGGCTTGAGAAACACCAGGAGGTAAGTAAAGTACACCTCTGCATGTATTTGTGTGAGCATGCCCAGAAAGGTACTAAAGCAAGAGCAACAAATGTGAGTGAAAAAAAAGCTCCATTCCATGGCTTGGGGGATGGGAAAGTAAACCAGGGAGAGAGAAAATATGACAGTGCTTGCTTTCTCTCTCTGTTTCCTGGCTGCCCATGATGGGAGTTGCCCAGACTACCATCCTTTTCATACTGTGATGGGGGCAGTCCCAGCTCTACAACAGTTTCCACATCATGGTGAACTAGAATCTCTGAAAATCCTCACGATGTTTTTCTCAGGTATTTTGTCAGAGCTCGAAGTAATTCTGACTAGCATTCTATTGAACACTGGTAGTGTTATAAATGGTCTATTGAGCCATTTTGGAGAATAATGTCCTCATTAAAATGCAAAATGTATGAAACACTTCTATCTCCAGTGTTTCACTTATTCAATTCTATTGTAGATAAATGAACAGTGAGATATAAGGCTGTTGTGTTAGTTTTGCATCACTGTAACAAAATGTTAAGAGATAAATCAAATATAAAGAAGAAACATTAAATAAATGTTACCTTAAATTTTTTCAAGTTTTGACATTTTTGCAGGTTTTGGTTCATGGTACTTGATTCTGTTGACCTTGGGCCTATGATCAGACGGATCACTTCAAGAAACTTATAGTGAGGCAAGATACTCATCATAATAGCTGGAAAGCAAAGAATGATGGGATAGTGTCAGGGCACAAATACTTTCTTTAAATTCACACCTCTGGTGGTCTGACTTCTCTTAGGTACCACCTCCATTGCTTCCTATAGCACTGCATACTGGGGATCAGGTGTCTAGAAAATGGCACTTTGAGAAAATTAAAGATCCAATCAAGAAAAGGTTTATCCTGTCAGTGAGACACTTTTCCCTAGTGGTGCTGCCTTGTAGGCCCCCAGTATATGAGGAGGCTCTTGGCCCTCATATGACTGCTGAATTGGGGCAGGGGACTGTTATGTAGGGACACTACAAACCAGAGGAGTGGGATGAAAGGGTTAGGGGGTAGAGGGTGGGAGAGCAGGACTCAGAAGGGTGGAAAGAGGACATTATGATGGAGATGTAACCTGAAGCAAAAAATAAATAAATAAATTTTAAAAGAAAGAAAAGGTGTTTTCCTCAGCATTATTTGTGATTGACCTAAATGAAAATAGACTTAAAGTTCCCATACAGTAAAATGCCAAATGACCATTTAAATGCTTGGATTTCAGGTGTGCAAATACTAACAGTGCAGAGCGAAGGAAGCAATAACACATCACTATGTACAAGAGCCCAATATGTGCTTACACACAAAATAATGGTTGTGTCAAATCACAAGAAAGCTATTGGATGGAAAGCCTTTAATGTCAGAAAGTACCTCTGGGTGGAGCAGCTTTGGAGTTAAGGCATCAAGGAAAACCCACACTTTATCTTTGAGACTTGAAGCTCTCCAATAAGAACATCTTTGTTGTTCTAAAATGAATTATAAAGCCAAGCAATTTTAAATGATGCAGTAAATCAGTATATGGTGTAGCAGAGTCAGACTTGTCTTTCAGATGACACAAAACAAACAGAGTAGAACAGCTGTGAATGGCTAGAAGGAGTCTTATGCTTCCTGAGTAGAACCAGCCAAGTCTGCGTGTGGAAGGAAAACATTTTTGTTAAAGTATATGCTGTATGCCTGACTCCTGCAGGAGATTTTGCAAATAGACATCCAGATGTTCTCTTCCAAGACCTCACCGTTCAGAATCACTTCACTTTGCAGATGAGGAAGCTTGAGAAACAACCAACCAACCCCCTTAGTCTGAAATTCAGATGTGCTTGGAGAAACATACTAAGGTCTAAAAGCTACTGGTGTGTGTGTGTGTGTGTGTGTGTGTGTGTGTGTGTGTGTGTGTGTATGTATATGTATTTATATGTATGTATTTTTCCAGGAATATTCTCCTATAGCAATATAACATGTTTGTATTCAAAAATTATGAAAGAGACAAATCAATAACAAAAAAAGAAGGAAAGCCAAATATGGAAAGAGTCAGGAGAAGAGAGGTGGGAAATCTTAAAAAAAAAAGAAAAAGAAAGAAAGAAACAAAAAAGAAAAGAAAAGAAACCAGTCAACAAGCATAAGAAAACACATTCATCTTAACAGTTATCAGTGGAATGCAAATTTAAGCAAGAAAATTGATGTTCTTCTTTTTATTAGATTAGCCAAAAATAAATTTAACTTGGTAATACAGAATGCTGGGAGTGCTGTAAACGGCTTTATGCACTTTGGAGAACAAACTGACATTTATAATTAAAATGCAAAACATACATAGTGTCTTTCCTGACCATTTCATTCCTTACAATTAGTTATAAGTAGGCAGTTAAATTTACATCTCCCCGCTCATGTGCCTACCTAACTAGCCCCTGTCTACTATCTACCACCTCAACTAGCTGCATTTGTAAGGCACTGAGTCTTAATTGGAAATGAGTTTGTTCCTTTTGGGGATGTTTAGCAATGTCTGGAGACATTTTGGGTCATCTAAACGAAAGGGAGAGGGATGCTGCTAGCACCTAGTGGGTAAAGGCCAATGCTGTTAACATTTTGTAGTGCACAGCACAGCCCTTCACATCACAGGATTTGGCCAGTCTAGATGGTAAAATGGCTGAGAGCAAGATTCCCTAGACCATACATATAGGACATCTTCAGGAAGGTCGTGGCAAGGTCAGAATAAAGTACCCAACTTGCGTGTGTTCTCTGAACTTAGATTTGCCCAGTTCTCACACCCGGATAATATAAGCAGTGAAAAATTATTGCTCACTGCCCTTTGGACCAAAGTCGCTCACGTTTTCTCTGCAGCTTGTTGGGAAAATAAATACGAGGGCAGAAGAGCCTAAGTGTGTCAAAGATAATGCTGCTACAGCTGAGGTAATGTTTAAAGAATGGGTGAAAATAGTCTTCTTGACTTTTTTTTCTTTCACCAGGGAAAAGACGTATGATAGTCCGAACCCATTAGACTAGGAAAGTGCAAGGAATATTAATAACTAAACAGAAATAGCCCATGTTGTATTTGGAATCTGTTCTTTTTTTCTGATCAGATAACATTTGGATTTAAAGATATGTTTGGATAAATAGTCTTTCCGAGCATTTATCAACTCTCCTTTCAGGATGGATTCTTCTCATTTTCGGCCTTTTAAAGTCTATTTTCACTAGTGAAAAGGTGCCAGCAATAATTAAAGCCTAATTCTATCTCTGCATTCATTACCGGGGGGGGAAAAACAGAATACGATCTGTAAAGCTTTCAGAAATAATAGTCTTCATATCTTCCCAGAATAACAGTGATTTCAAATAGATAAGGTACACTGGAGAGATATCCAAAACGCAGTAAAATTAATTGCTGTTTTTAAGGAGGCTGTTTAAAATGCAGCCATTAATTGACCTATTGTTGGAGACAGTTTCCACACAGTTAATAAGCACTCTTTTTAAACACAAGAAGACAGATTTCTAGTATTTGAAGCCCAAAACCAAGTGATGGAGAGCACCATGGTTTGAGTGACAGACAACATAGATAGATGGGGTTTCTTGAGCTACTATTTAAGTTCTGTAAAGGCAGCGTGTCACAGTGGTTCTGAGAATAGGCTTCAAAGGTGTCCTGAGCCAGAGACATCTCTTACGCAGTGAGTACCTTGCGTCTGAAGAGAACTTTCTCATGGGATTGATGTCTTTTAGGAAGCATGGTGTTGGGCCAACTGTTCCTTTGCACTGGGCTAATAATGAGCAAGCTAGAAGGCAGCACTCTGGCTCTTTCCTCGGTCCCTTCTCACTGACCATCCCTGTGACTGGAAGGCTCATGACACTGGAAGCTCAAAGTCTTAGTGTTTATATAAACTTCCGTGAAACTTCAACATTGATCTATGAAATACCAACCTTACTGCCAGCTCTCTCATTTCTGCTGCCCTTGTTTTGGAAGGCTGACATATTTACAGAGCATTAACTCTATTCTTTCAGATAGAAACATACTTACACATAAAGAACTGATTAGGGAAGTTTGAATTTTTTTTATTATAGACTTAAGAGTTGAATTTAAAAGTTTACCAAAACCTCTCCTAATTTCCAATGCTGGTGCTGTGTGTCACATTCCTCAAGCAAGGACTCATGCCTTAGAAATTGGTGTGCCGTTCTTCCATGCTCAAAGACAAGGAAACACGCTTGGTCTGGTTATTAGCTCTTGTTGCTTTAGTTTTTCTTCAGTCTTTGCCTAGGCCATAAAACAAGAGCTCCTGTTCTTTATTTCAGGGTATGCCTCAGATCATCATGGATCTTGCATCAAAACATCCCCCAAAGCAATATGCATCTTTGTCTTTGTGTACTTTTAATTGTTGTGGTAAAGACCATGACCAAAAGTAACATGGGAAGAGAAGGGTTTATTTCACCGACAGCTTATAGTCCATGGTGAAGGGAAGTCAGGGCAGGACCTCAAGGCAGTTAACCTGCAGGTAGGGGCTAGAGCATTCCTTGGGTTGTAAAAGGTCAAATTACTAGTTATCCCATAAGCTGATCTTCAACCAACCTGCTCTATGGCTTTAGAAAGCAAGCAGTTGAAATATAAAGTTGAAGAGTCTCCCTTACAACGAGAGCCCAGTAGTCTGACTTCAGATAAGAGTTTCCCCTGAGTAACTGACATCTTCTATGCAGAAGTCATCCTATTCCTCCTCCCCGCCATGACGATTCCATATAAACTACATTTCTGCCATGGAAAGTACCAAAGAGAGATGTCATGACTCCAGCACTCAATGGAACTGAACTGCTTTTGGCTCTAGGAAAAGAAGTTTGATAGATGGTCCAGACACAGGCTTTCCTTGATTTGGAGAACTTGGGGGTGCAGTAGAAGAGTCATATTAGCTCCTGAGAATTACAAATAAGTGTCTTCTTTTCCCATAGCTCCTCCAACTATCCCTCAAAATGGACCATTAGTTGCTGGGGGTTGAAAATAACACTCGCCCTTTTTTCATGATCTGTTCCAGAAGAAACCCAGTGGCTTCACTATATTGACATTCTACCAAACTGCTCAAAGCTGGCTGTGCAAATGTGTCCTTTGGTCGATACTCATTAAGGTGATTTTACATACAGGAATGCATAAACAACTAAATCAATCTACCATGTAAAAAAAAGAGTGAATAATGATAAAGAAACCAAGAAAAATACCCTTGAGGTATGACAGTAAGGATTGTCAAGTCTTAACTAATGCTCACAAAAGAATTTGTCATAGCCTCTGACAGGACCATTTTGAAAATTTAATATCTGCTCTCAATCATTTTTTTCATACGCTTCCAATAAAATTTGTTGGTTGCTTTTTTAGTGCATATTATAATATATACCATCTGAAGCCAGGCTGCTAGGTGCTGCTTGTATGAAGAACTCCTTAATTTTATGTTCTAATTGCTTGCTTTCTAAAACCGTATAGGCCAGGCTGAAAGTCTGATTATGAGACAAACAGCTATTTTCTTTCTTACAACTCAAGAAGTAAGGAGGTCCTGTTATGGGCTTTTCATTTGTAGTTTCAGTTAAAGTTCATAAGAGGTATAAACTTTAAATCAAACAGCCCCAATCTGTGGGACAGACAGCATGAGGGGCTGAACTTTCTCTGGGGGTCATCTGTTCAAGCTCTTTCATTTAGTGCCTTTCAGTATCATATTGGAAGAGCCTTGTTTAAAGAGTAGAGTTTGGAAGGGAAGAAGAGCGGTACACCTAGCTAAAAAAAAAGGAATGATGGAGGTTAGGGAGGGTGTATGACAGGAAGATATGCTTTAAGGTTGACACAAGAGCCATGCAGCAGGCTGGGTTATTTGTACACAGAAGTAGTCTGTACGTGCTCAGTGGCTTCTAAAGGAATCATTATATTGGAGGAGAGAGAGTGAAAAAAAAGAAGTGGGGCAAAGATAAAAAGAAGATTCTGAATCATGTAAGGAATGTGTGAAAGATCTTGAGGTCTTTCTTGTTTACCCCTGCACATCTTTGATCCCATCTCCTGAAATATCTCTTCTACTCTGTATTGACTCCAACGCAAATTTGAAACTCTGCTATGATTTTTAATACGTCTTCTGTTCTTACACATATTTTAAAGTAATCTTATAAAATAGCATATTTCCCTATGACTTTTCCAGATATTCTTAGTGTTACTTATATCTCCTCCCTTTCTGTCCCCTCTGTCAGCCTCCTTCCTTCATTCCCGGCTAACTCCTAGTCATTGAGTTTGTGTGTGTGTGTGTGTGTGTGTGTGTGTGTGTGTGTGTGTTTACATACAATTTCCAGCAAAAATTATCTCCTTAGTCTCCTCTCTAATTATTTTCTATTTCAATTTATTTCTGTTCTTATCTCCTCCGTTTGCATTTATCTGTTCCCCTGAGTTGGTTTTGGGTTCTCGGCTTTAAATTGACTGAACAATTTACTTTTGCTGCTTCCTACTGAATAAAAAACTGACTTGCCTTTCTCCCTGAAGAGCAGCTCAGGCAGTATCACAAGAAAATATCCTTCCCTTCATCTTATATCTAAACCATCAGTAATATAAAGACCATCATTCTTCTATTCCAGTTTTGCTCTGTGTGAATTTTTTTTTTTTTACTTTTAGTTGTTTACATTGTTGATCCTATAAAGTATTTACTTTAAAGAATGAGTTAATACAGCTGGGCATAGTGGTGCATGCCTTGAATCCCAGCACTCTGAAGGCAGAGGCTCACAGTTTTCTGAGTTCGAGGCCAGCCTCATCTATGCAGTGAGTTCCAGAACAATCAGGGCTACACAGAAAAACCTTTCTTGAAGACAAACAACAACAAAAAAACAACAACAACAACAAAAATTTATTTTGCTTATTCTGTGGCTTATAATATGGTAGACTTTTCTAAATCTTCTATGGATGATTAAAGAACATTTTCCCTTATACCTAGCTTAGTATTTACTAAAACACATACTTGCAATCCCAGCACTTGGGAGGCTGAAGCGAGGAGTATTGTGAAATTGAGGCTAACCTGGGCTACATACTTGGATTTTTGTATTAAATAAATAAATAAATAAATAATAGATTGGCTCATGTAATTATTACTTATACTCTCTTACCTGCCCGAGTTAGGATTGTTTTACTCCACAAGTAAATATGTTTCTGTAAATTTTATCTTTTACTTCTAACATTTCTAGAGTTATAGATTTTAATGTAGTACTATTCGGCACATAAATTTTCATGACTGTTTGATCCTCACTGGGGACTGTAAAATCACATTCTTTGTCTCCTTTAATATTATTTGGCTTGAGATAAAATCTGAACTAATGTTGCCAGCCCTGTTTCCTGTGTTTTTGGATTTCCTTGATAACATTTTAAATTCAACTTCCTTTGTTCTTTAGTTTTCTTCAGGACTAGTATTTACTACTGAGCATAAGACAGAAATCTTGAGATATTTGGTTGTTAGGAAATACTGTCAGATTTTAAAACAGCCTAAAAAGCTTTCATTGGCTGGCAGAGCACCCTGTCTGCCTGCGTGGCTTCCTTAGGGTGACAGAGCTTGA
Source organism: Lophiomys imhausi (assembly GCA_907164525.1). Taxonomy (NCBI): domain Eukaryota; kingdom Metazoa; phylum Chordata; class Mammalia; order Rodentia; family Muridae; genus Lophiomys; species Lophiomys imhausi. The sequence continues at coordinate 998,655 of CAJQZJ010033967.1, read as the reverse complement.
ACTGCAGTTTTTTGTTTATGTCACTCCTGGTATAGGGTGGAAGGCCTCAGTGAAGACTCCAGTTAGCCTCCAGACTGTACAGACAAAAGTACTCTGAGAATACTAGTGAGAGAGATGCCATAACCATGTACAATCTTAGAGCCTGGAGTAGTAAGTAATATCATGTGTCTTTCTGTGTGTGTTTTCTTTCTTGTGTAGCTTCATGACTCTCTCTGTAACAACTGGATTTGGGGAACAGGATTAACTGTGAAAAACTGAGAAACCAATATCACAGACTTTAGAAGTATCCTCTGGTGTGGTGTAGGTTTACACAGGACTTTGTGTCCAACTCTGGGCACCAGTACCACATGTGAACAAATCTGCACCAGGTGCCTGCTGTGTACACTAACCATGTGTGCCTCCGATTCCTCTCTTATAAAATAAGGGCTGAGTGAGTTAACAGAACATGAGAAAAACTAGCCAGGCAGTGGTGGCACATGCCCTTAATCCTAGCACTCAGGAGGCAGAGGCAGGCAGACAGATCTCTGTGAGTTTGAAGCCAGCCTGGTCTTCAGAGAGTGCCAGGACAGACAGGGATACATGGAGAAATTTTGTCTTGAAACTCATAAATAAATTAATAAATAAATAGAAAAATTAGGGACAGTCTCTTGACACATAGCCCCCAACACAAGAGTTGGTGCTACCATGGCATCTATTCACTTATAAATGGATTTTAGCTATATAGTACAGGATAACTATATTACAGTCAATGCACCAAAGGGAACTGGAAAATAGACTTTTTTACCTGTCCATGAGACACTTTGCCCTAGTGGTGCTGCCTTGTAGGCCCCCAATGTACGAGAAGGCTCTTGGCCTTCATATGACTGCTGAACTGGAGCAGGGGACTGACTGATACTGTAGGAACACTCCACTCCAGAGGAGTGGGATGGAAGGGATAAGGGGTAGAGGGTGGGAGGGTGGGACTGGGAGGGGTGGAAAGAGGGTACTATGATGGAGATGTAACCTGAAGTAATAAATAAACATTTAAAAAGGTGGAAGGAAATGGACGGTATTGAAAATAGAACAAAAGGCTATTTAAACAAATAAACAAATATTTTTATCGTTGCTACAGATACTGTTGGTTGAGCAAGTATAAGCAATGTGTGTATGTGTATGTGTGTGTGAATGTGTGTGTGTGTGTGTGTGTGTGCTGGCTCACAGAAAGAACTATTTTTGACAATTTTGCATTCTTTCCTGTATGCAAAAGTTTTACTGCATATTAGTTTCCTTCCAGATGCTTTCAAATTAATATCTATTGATCCTAAAATATACCTATTCTCATAGAAAATGAATTAAAGATTCAAGCTCTCTGAGGATAAAGACTGTGTGCTTAGTCTGCCAAAGTTCCCAGTGGTCCAGAGCATGTACAATTTTGAGGGAATATATGAGTGATTAAGTAATGTTTGAAATTGCTCAAACAAGACACATATTTTAAAGCATCAAGTGCACTCTTCTACTTGGCATCTATTTGTCCTATTTATGTTAGTTTGAATTGACTTAAGAAGTCAATTCTTAAGTTAGGAATTAGGAAATCATTCCTCCTAGCACTCAGCATATGGTGATGTTTTTAATGAGAAATTATTCTTTCACTCCTCACTGTAATTTTTGATATTTTGCTTTCTCGTGCGTGGCATCAAACTGCTGGAATGAACAGAATGATCTCTTCATGTTTGGAGGTCAGGTTTGCATACATGAAGTTGGCATGATATCTAGGGCTTTTAAAAGGTGTTCTTTTCTTAAAAAAAAAATCATTGAAGGATACTTGGAGGGAAAGGAGAATTCCCATAATCCCAAAGCTGCACACAATTGTTATCAGCCACCTCAACATGTTCCTTTCCAAGAGTCTTTTCAGTGTGGATTCTCCATGGTTGTGGGTGTGAAGCCATTTGCCAACTAAAGCCCAGTGTGAGGAAGGCTGGATTGTGAAACTCAGTAAGAGATGTGGTTTCTACAGATGGGCAGCTAAGATGTTATTCTTATTATTTGTGTTTTCCCAGTTTGAAAAATAATGGCTTCTAGGCAAACCCTTCCTCAGTGCCACACCTCAAGCCATGAAGGAGAACTTTGAACCACTGGAGAGCGCAGAAGTCAGACAGCTCCTTGGAGAAAAGCAGAGGAGAAGATGTAGCCAGAGCATGCTAGAGCCAACAGAATACCTTTTAACTGTGGCTTTGTATGAATGCTATGTTTCACATTTCACACATTTAATGATTCTCTACTAGCAAAAGCCTACAAAACTATGAAACTCATAATCATGGGCCTGACCCATAGAATGTTATCATAGGGTGACTCTCCACATATCTAACTTAGTATGAGAAGAGGGATATCAGATAGAAAAAAAATCCAACTACGTAAAGACAATTTTCTTGGCAAGTAGTAACTGCAAATTTTACCATGTCTTTATTAGAAAGAAAAAAAATGGTAGGTTTTTATTAAGGCTCTCCTTTGTAATATTCAAAGGTTACATGAATTATGGGATGCCAACTGTCTAGAAATCTCCATAAAGTTTTCATTTCAGATTATGTTCAATCGTGCTAAACCATTCTTTGATTACCTTCATTAAATCCTAAATTAGATCCCACCCTTTACCCTCAGCTTCCATAAAATCTGTTCTGTTCATTATGGAACTCTCAGGCCTAACCCAGTGAAATACAGATAGAAGGTTTCAGTAATGTAGGCAGAGTAGATGAAGCAACTACCACCCACCAAACAGAAAAAGGTTTTTCCCCAGGGTCTTCCTGGGTGACTATGTTAACTTGTAAATGAAATTAGATACAAAGTGATATTCTTTTTCAGTTAGATCCTAGCACATAGTAATATAATTGCATAACCTACAGTGATTTACATTCTTCTCTTACTATGATTTGTTCAAATTCACAAATATGCCCATTATAGGAAGTGGTCATCATTTGGGACATTGTATGATACCCTTGCCTTTACGAGCCATTGGCAGCTATTTCTTCTATTATGGGAAATCTAAACTGAGGGAGTCATCTGGAAAGCCTCAAAGTGGAATATTCTGCTGAAAAGTTGAGTTATTCAAACTCTGACACTGGATAAAGACAGACATCTTCCATTGATAAAAAGCATGTGCCACTCAGAGGTCTCGGCTTTTCTGTAGCTATTTCTGGTTTAAGTTTTACTTTTTATCGCAACAACCCAACACTTTGTTCTTCTGTTTCTTAGTAAGTTCCCATTTACACAGAATCTAGAGTCGTACAAGAAGTTCCTCTGCATAAAGTTGCCAGGGAATTGGGTGTTAATTTAGGAAGGGATGTGGGATAGTAAATAGTATGTGCCCAGCCGAGCAGCTTACTCCTTGGTTCCTGACTCACTCCATGGGTGTCTCTGGGCATGGTCCAGCCTTAGGAACTGACCATACATAGTCAAACCTCCTGACTAGGAGGAACCTCAGTACACTTTGGAAATAAAGGCACTCCAACTACAGACCAGTAAGCTTTCTGTCTTTAAAGCAACATCAATAGGTGCATTTCCTCTACCAGACCAGTAAGCTTTCTGTCTTTAAAGCAACATCAATAGGTGCATTTCCTCTACCATATGTAACTTAAGTGAAGTTTGGCAATTGTGAGCAAAATGAATAAAAATTAAGATGTGTAGTCATGTGATATATCTTTGGTTAAAAGCCTTTCAGAACGATCTGAGAGAGAGAGGAAAGACAAGGGAGCAGACAGAGTGGAATGTGATCTCTAGTTTAGAGACGGGAGGAGTAGTTGGCCGTTGACCAAGGGCAACTTTACCACAGACAGTATTTCTTTTTTTTTTTCAATAATTTATTTTTTATTTCTTCAAGTTCCATCTCAATCACAATCCCCTCCCTACTCCCCCCTCCAGTCCCACCCTTCCACCCTCCTCCCCCTCAACCCCCCCATCCTCTTCCCTTC
>CAJQZJ010033967.1:954021-983731 GCA_907164525.1 Lophiomys imhausi | reverse complement strand
ACACACACACACACACACACACACACACACACACACACACACACACATATACACACACACAAGCACGTGCATACACACACACAGCAAAGGACCAAGCTCCATTAACACCTTCATCCTAATTTCCTCCTTCCAGGGCTATGAGAAAACAAGTTTTCTAGGATAAGCCACCCAGTCTGTGGTCTTTGGTTATGACAGCCTAGACAAACGAACACACCGTCATTAGAATTGCATGACAATGCCAAGCTTCAGCATCCCCTGTCCCATGTCCTGACAACCTTAGTTGTTCAGCGCAACCCTGTAACAGCTCTTTCAGTGTCTCTAGAGCAAGTTGAGTGGAGAAAGTCCAGAACATTGTTATTAGCACTCCAAGGAAAGGCTGGCCTCAGGTGGACATTCCACTAAAGGGCTCTACTCTATCTTTCCTTTTATCTTTGTCAAGTGGATTTTTTTTCCCCAGAACATTGTAATAAAATGAATCCTGGCTGCCTTTGGCAGAGACAAGCTCTCCGTTTGGGAGCTACTGAATCAGGGCCTTAACCAAACATGAAATGACAGAGCTGTCTCCAGCAGAGGATTCATTGAGCCAACACAAGGCAAACACAATGTTTTCTGGCACTACTTTTGACAGATGGAAATAAAACAAACATTAGCGACTGGATTGCAGCTAACAATATGCAAAATTAAAGAGGGTACCTTTTTCACTCTGTCTGGAAGCCCACTGGCTTTTCTAATAAAATCTGAGAAAGAAAAAAGACAGAGCTGTTAATCTTACTATACAACCAGTTAGCACATGCAAACAAGGGGAATTAAAAGTCTTTGCATTCAGGGGCGGGAATAGATATTTGACACATATATTTATTAAGAAGACTGGACTGGAAAATAGCACTGCTGTATTAATCAGAAATAGTGTAGGAAACATTTAAATAACATAAGAGCGTGTTCACAGGCAGCCCAAGCTTCTTACAAAGGGAAATTTAATGTCTAAGTACTTTTTATTTGAAGGTTAAATTTTCAATTAATTTTTTTTCAGCTTGTTGCCATCCTTTCCAGGCATCACTGTTAATTGCTATATAAGGATGTCTCTCACTGTTTGAATTCTGGACATAGAAACCCGAAGCTGTCAGCCATCTAATGGCCATTAGACTATTGGGACAGAAATCAAAATCATCATGTAATAGCTAAACCAAAATATCAGACTCTGAGAACAGACTATCTAAAACTCCCCCTTCTTTTTCCCATTTGCTTAATATCTTAGTTATTTTTAATGTTATAAAGAAATACTTAAAGTATTTATTTATAATTTATAAATAATGCATGTTTATTTCTTAATGTTCTGGAGTTTAGCAAATCCAAGGTGAAGACACTGGCAAGTTGAGTATAGAGTACTTGTTAAGGGCCAGGGTTCTATTTCTACAGTGAATCTTGGATGCTTGGTCTTCATACAGAACAAAGGCAAGAGATGAGTCTTTCAGAATTAGACGGACCTAACTTCCTCATGACTTAACCATCTTCTAAGCCCCTCCTCTCTTACCATTAGGATATGGGCAGTTCAGTTTCAGTATATGGATTTGGAAGACACATTCTGATGTAGCACTAAGAGTTTAAGAAATTTCATACCTAGATTCCACCCCACAGTTTAAATGAGAAAATTGGAGCCAAAAGCCAATCTTTGGGGAGTGGAAGAAGATAGTGAATTCACAGAGGATAAGGGACCACTTGTATTCTTTAAGGTGCATCATGGGGAAGCCTGGCCATAGCCCTGCTCAGGTTTGGCTAACTAGCATTCAGGGCTCTCTTCTCAGCTTATTTACTGTCTTACTTCTTTCACTCTTACTGTGTGAGCTACAGAAAACAAAACTTAGGACACACTTGGGTGATTAAGAATTGGGGTTGGCACTTACCAGGAGAGAAATTATGACTAGGTCTGTAATTTTACCCAACTTAACACACAGAGTCCAAATAGAGCTGCCCATCTGCATACAGATATGAGGTCATGCACCAGAGCATGGCTAGCCTATCAGTGGCTAAACCCCAAAGAAAAGTGACTCTCCCTTTCCCAGCAACCATTAGTATTTGATGGTTTATTGATAGCTTAGTTAACTGATAGATGGATATCTATTATGACATGGACCAGATGAAACATCTGACAAACAGAAATGATTCTTTGTATTAAACTTGCCAATACGATTCACAGCATTGGAGCCGAGATGAAAGGAAGAACATTGCTGAAGACGAAATGAACTTCTCATCAATGGCAGTGTCTTAACCATCAGGCTAAGTGCTCTGAAAGTTTACATCATTAATATTGGAGCATATCCAACTTTAAGAGTTGGATTAGTGGTGTAGCTATGAGTTGGGCCAGTCACTATTAAGGTAGAAGGTTGGATCAAGTATACTGGTACAGCCACAGTTTACTAAATGTTTTGGGGATGGGTAAAGAGTCCCACCAGCATTGAGCAACCTGTGCAAATCATGGAGTTCACAGGGGAGAAGAGTTGTCCTAACATATAAATCAGATGAGGAACTCAATCATAGCCAGCCACTTTCCCAAGCACATGTAATTAGGCATCTGAAGCACATAGGTAAATGAATCTATCCAGCATTTGGACTCATTACCACAAGGGTAACCTGGAAAGATTTGAGTTTTGTGCAAATAGAGTATGCCAGATGCATTCTGGTATTACACCAATTCTTGAAAAGACAGTTGCTTATTAAATGCATGGGGAAGAAAATAGGAAGCATTCAAGGTTTAAGCTACTGTTTCTCTCACTTCTGGATAAGAGCATAGGGGAGCTGGGAACCAGGGTAAAAGTAGGGCCTTTGAGAGATAACAGGCATGTCAACTGCCTGTAGTCTCTTCTGATTTGCAAGATAAGATGGGGAGTAAGTACAATCAAATCAAAATTTCAACATTACAGATCTATAATGTCTACACATAAGAGTGGAGACAGCAAGAGAGGGGGCAGAACTCTTGATTGGAGAAAGGCTGCACAAACAGATCTATCTGCATGCAACATGGCAAAGGGAGAAAGGTTTGATAGGGGCTCACCTGTGACATCTAGGTTGAGTCACCAAATATGGATTGTTGTTAGCAAAGTGGTCCACAGTGGGTGTCTGTGGCAATCAGCTGGTTTGAATGGTGAGTGTAAGACACCCTTCATTCACCATCCCTTACTCCATATCTTAAAGGAGGGTCTCTTCATGACAAACCCTCCACACACATTCACTAAAGAAGAGGAGCCTACAGGGTTGACATGAACGTTCTTGTTCATGGGAAGTCAGGTTAAGCCAGGTAAAATCATGACGTAGGATTTAGTTTTAGTTTGAACTTCAGTTTCTTGAGTCTGGTTTTATGCAATTCTGTATGATTTCTGTTTTTTTCTGAATTTTGCAAAGAAGTCTTGGTGTGAAAAGAGAGGTCAATGATTGAATGATAGTCTTATGGGCTTTGCTGACTCACCCTTAAAAGCAGAAAGGGAACACAGAACCACTATTGCATTTTTGAATATTTCTGTTAGGTCAAGATATTGTGCACGCTAATTATTAATTGCTTTTTCTCCCAGGCTCAAGCAACCACCAATCTATTTTTCTATCTCTACAGATTTGTTTCTTCTGGGCATTTCATATAATTAGAATAATGCACTTTATAGTTTTCAGCATTTGATTTATTGTATTTAGCATTTGCTTTTAAAAATTTAGCCTTACTGGAATTGAATTGAAGACCCAGAAATGAACCCACACACCTATAGTGACTTAATTTTTGACAAAGAAGCCAAAACCATAAATGGAAAAAGGACAGCATCTTCAACAAATGTTGCTGGTCTAACTGGATGCCGACATATAAAAGAATGAAATTAGACTCATAGTTATCACCTTTCACAAAACTTAAGTCCAAGTGGATCAAAGGCCTTAACATAAAGCCAGACATACTGAATCTAATAGAAGAGAAAGTGGGGAAAAGTTTTGAACTTTTTGGCACAGGTGACAACTTCCTGAAGAGAACACCAACAGCTCAGGATCTAAGACCAACAATCAATAAATGGGACCTCATGAAACTGAAAAGCTTCTGTAAGGCAAAGGACACTGTCATTAGAACAAAACGGCAACACAGATTGGGAAAAGATCTTTACCAACCTACTTCTGAAAGAGGGCTAATATCCATAATTTATAAAGATCTCAAGAAATTAAACACCAAGAAACCAGAAAATCCAATCAAAAAATGGGAAACAGAGTTAAACCAAGAATTCACAAAGGAGGGATCTCTAAGGGCAGTGAGACACCTGAAGAAATGCTCAACATCCTTAATCATCAGAGAAATGCAACTCAAGATGACTCTGAGATTCCATCTCACAACTGTCAGAATGCCTAAGATCAAAAACTCAAATGACAGCACATGCTGGCAAGGTTGTGGAGAAAGGGGAACACTCCTCCATTGCTGGTGGGAGTGCAAACTTGTGCAACCACTATGGAAACCAGTGTGGAAATATCTAAAAAAACTTGGAATAGCTCTACCTCAAGACCCAGACATACCACTTCTGGATATCCACCAAACCACAAGGACATATCCTCATCTATGTTCACAGCAGCCTTATTTGTAATAGCTAGAAACTGGAAAAAACCCAGATGTCCCTCAACTGATGAATGGATAAAAAAAAATGTGGTACATTTACACAATGGAATACTATTCAGCTATCAGAAACAAGGAAATCATCCAATTTGCAGCCAAATGGATGGAACTAGAAAAGCTCATCCTAAGTAAGCTAACACAGACTCAGAAAGCTGCACATGGCATCTATTCACTTATAATTGGATTTTTGCCATATAGTACAGGATAACTATCCTACAACCAACACACCAAAAGGATCAGAAACATATACTTTGTTACCTATAAGTGGGACAGTTTGCCCTAGGGGTGTAGCCATGTAGGCCCCCAGTGCAAGAGGAAGCTCTTAACCCCTCGTATGATCACTGAACTGAGAGGGGCTGATATATAGGGACACTTCACACCGGAGGAGTGGGATGGGTAGGAGAGGTAGGAGAAGGTAGGAGGGTGTAACCAGAAGGGGTAGAAAGAGGGCACTGTGATGGAGATGTAACTTGAAGTAATAAATAAACAACAACAAAAAGTTAGTTTAGAAGAGAGCCAGTTAATATCCTTTCATTCCCCCTCTTTTTGAGCAGGTCACAGGTCAGGTCCTGAGATTGGGAAAAGTGATGATTCTCTGGGAGAAATGAAAGCATCGGTGAAGCCTGATCACAGCTTTCCTGTGTCCAAAGTTTCTTCAGGTTTGTATCTCTCATCGGCACACAGCCAAAGCTGGGCCTTTTGATACATCATGAAACAGACACATGAAAAATGTGAAGAACAAACTTCCATGCAATGAAATAAATGGAATTAAACTATCCAGCTCAGAAAAAAAAATTAGCCTTGCTATACCATATAGCAATGCTTTATCCCTTTATATGGGCCAGTAATATACCATTCTATAGATATATCAGATTATGTTTTTCCATTCATCCATTGAAAGATAACTGTTTGTTTACACTTCAGGTTGTAACAACAAATGGTGCTGTTGTAGTCATTTTTTTTTAGCCTTTTATATGCATGTTTTTGTATAGACCTAGATTTTAAAATCTCTTAGGTCAACACCTAAGAGCAGAATTGGTATATCTCTTGGAAAATGTTGTTTGTCCTTCTGGAAATGTCTTATCCAATTGTCAACACAGCCTCTTTTTCAGTAGCGTAACAATGTGAGAGCCTGAAAGCTACCTACTATGTGCTTATATAAATCATATACTCCCTGGGAGATTATCTATGAAACCTTCCCAACTCTATTCACCATTAAGCAGACCACGGCCTTTGGTGTACACCTGGAAGTGAGTTCAAAGCAATGTTGCTCTGATATTGGTAAAAGTACCTGAGAGGTGACAACAAGAAGGATGATCATTCTATTCCAGTCATCTAAGACTTAAAATTAGGGGTTTTTCAGTTGTGTCTGGTAAGATCAGGAAGGAACTTAGAGCTAGTGAAAGGAGCCTTTGCTTTTGACATCTTGTCATGTCACATCCCTAAGGTATGGGAAATTCTGTAATGTAATTTGCTTCCCCAAGGATTAATTGCTTCATTTAAAAAAAAAAAACATCAACAAGCTCATCTCCCAAGGTATGGTAATTGAATAAGAATAGCCCCGATAGTCTCATATATTTGAACGCTTAGTCATCAGGGAGTGGCACTACTTAAGAAGTATTAGAAAGTGTAGTCTTCTTGGAGTAGGTGTGGCCTTTGATAGGAAAGTGTGGCACTGAGGGTGGTCTTTAGAGTTTCAGAAGCCCAAGCCGGGTCGAGTGTTATTCTCTTCCTGCTGCCTGTGGATCTTGATGTAGAGCTCTCAGCTACTTTTCCAGCACATGTCTGCCTACTTGCTATCATGCCACCATTATGACAATGAACTAAACCTCTGAAACTGTATACCAGTCTCAGTTAAATGCCTTCCTTTACAAGAGTTACTCTGGTCATGGTATCTCTTCACAGCAATAGTACAGTGACTAAGACACAAAGTCTCCATGGGATAAAGTCAGTCCCTTAAGGCTGATTGGGTAGTTGTGACCTTTTCTATCTAAAATATTGTAAACTTCAAAGAGGACTTTAATGTACTGAATATGTTGAAATAGATCATGCTTCATCTTAATCATTTACTTGGTTTTATTGCACATGGGATTTCTTCATACAAAAATTTTATATATTTCTTTAAATATAAATAAAATAATAATATAATACATGTATATAGTTTCATTTAAAAAGACACGTATGCTGATATTATTAAACTAATAAGAATTATGACTGATCTTACAATTCATTAAAATCACTTGGGCAGACTAGGGAAGATAGTTCAACATATGAAATGCTTGGGTCTCCAATTGCACTTGCACACAAACATGCACTCATATACATGGGAAGACATATGAACATTACATATACACAACCATACACTCACACAGATACACACATAAATTCACACAGCTACATACACACATACATACACAAATATGCCCACATACTTACACATGCATACATACATACTGAAGCAAAAATAAATCATCTGAAACATGTAATAATTTTTCATATTTAAATGTCACTCCAAAGATCTTGTTCAGTGGATCCAGGGAGGGCCTCAGAAACACAGGCTGTTTTACTTCTGAAGTTCTTCCCATGCAGACCCTGAGATCAGAACAGCTGAAGTGGAATGTGGACAATGACACAGTTACCATCCTTTCTGTCCCTTAGTTAAGAATCTAGCAGATGTTACAATCCTTGTTCAAGGACATGTATCAGGGTTGTATGGTGATTGGAATTTGAAGCCAGGTCAAGAGACTGACTTTCGTGCTCTTTCTATAATATATCTTCCACAGAGAAAAATGAACCAAAATGCAGTAGGAGATCTTGGGTGAAAATTGTCAAAGGTTGTGAGCAATAGATATTCCTAGGATATATCCAAGAAAAGACTCCATATTCCTGTCCTTGTACATGCCCAAACCCTGGCATGGCTTGTACAAAAATGCTTTCTATGAAGTGAAATGAGAGGTGGAGAATTGAGGGAGAGATAAATGTATAAACAAGACCATTTAGTTGCCAAACACAGGAAAGCCTTTTGAATAGGTGAGCAACTCTATCACTGTAATGAACAGTGGGATCCATAAGCATAGAAGCCATCAGTGTCCCTGGGATACTCCAGAGCAAGGGACTGCCATCTGAACATAGAAAAATGTGATGAGGAACACCAGATGAGGCTGCACCCCACCCAAGGCCTGATTAAAGTTCTAATCAACTTGTGAGGCAGTACAGAGATGGAAGAAGTACTGATCCCCAAGGAATGTATTAAAAGAAGCATTATATTTGAGAATAAAAGCAGAGCATATGCAACAGGAGAGTCTATCACCTTTGCAAGCATATTTTCTGATCTCTGTAAAAGAACATTCTCTCTGCCTAGTGTCTGTGAGACACACACACACACACACACACACACACACACACACACACACCTGTGTGTGTGTGTATGTGCCTGAGTGTGTGTATGTGCCTGAGTGTGTGTATGTGCATGCATGTGTGTGTGTGTGTGTGCATGCACATTCTTGTACTATGTGTCTATATAGCCCTGGTCCAAATGAATTTTCTGCTAGTGTGTTTGCATTTCTTATATTGGAATTCAGGAACAGGGTTGCACCATTTAATAACACCCCCAGTTACTGGGATGATACCAATCAGAATGCAAAGCTTTGAGAGACACCAAAACATGACCAATCAACTAACACAAATTCATTAAATGGTGTTTTCATTTTCCTAGTTTTAACAAATATTAATATTCAGTTCAATTCGATGTTACAACATATTGTATCACAAGTACCTGTATCTCTTTTGAAAAATCTGAGTTTCTCTAAGCATGAGGAGAAATACACTATATGTCCGTCCACATAAATTACCTGAAGAGGTTGTCACAGCTGTCCTCTGATTCTCTTATTTCTATCTCTTTCACATGAGTAACAGGGCATACTTAGAGGTCCTTCAGTCTAAAAACATGATACACATTTTACTAGATATTCAAAAGATAATGGTAAGTTTAAAATCTGACACACGGTCCAATGCAGAACTAAAGCTTAGTGTTCTGTGTCTGACATTTAGCATATTTGACTAGGAGTACTCAATACATTGCTTACCTGGTGCCATAAACAGGGTGACACTTAAGAAAATTACCTTGATTGTTGAGTCCTCTTTTCATCTGTCTCCTTACTCTTAATCCACTTAGTGAAACCTCGGTCTTCGGAAACATTGTTAATTAAAATATCCTTTTGAAACCACTGTTCCTTTTGTCAGGAAAAAGTAAAACCTTTGAGATTGCTCTCTAGACACCACAGTGGGCACAACTTTATTTGAAGTCAAAGTCACCGCAGGCATTCGGCTTCCCCCGACGTGGTCCCAACACACAGGAAACCAAGGATAAAATATTATTTCATCTTCTGCAGACATGACAAAGACAAGAAAAGAAGCCTGTCTCTGTCATTTGGCTCCATCCACATCAACATGTACCTCCTATAGCTCTGCAATGTTTCCTCCTGACTAATTATTAGCCTTTTTGAGATCTTTGATAGTATGCGTGTATGTGCACAAATGTGCACATGTTCCTGTCCTCTATTCCTGTGCTGGCCCTTGCCATCAGAAATTGAACTAAGTATCAGGTGAACACTAATTAGCATCAAGGGATAACCTTTAAAATGTCTTCTTGTCCAATATCATTCTGATGCAGAATTTGCAGTTAAACATGTTTCTGCTAATGGCAGGATTTTTCTTCCTTTAAGAATAGGAAGTGCCCTATGCTATCACATAGACAGTCACTGAAACACATTTCCGAAACTAAGATATGAATACCATTTTATTAGAGCCGGTTCATTTACTCCCATAGCTCCAAGAACAGGGTTGGGATGGCACCAGCTGTTAATTTCCATGTTTCTGCCTGTTTTCCAGGTCTTTTGAGATTTAGTATTTCTTTGTCAGGTATCAGGTGAGCTCCTTGCAAGACAAAAGACAAAGCTACAACCACATCTTAGGCATCTCAGACTCAAGCCAGGAACCAGAAGTGCTGTGCATATGGAAGCAAGGGGCTGTTGGAACATTTAGAATCTTAAATATGCTGTAAATATCTACTACCAGAAAGACTAATCATGATAAGAATGTCCTTTTCTGAAAGCAAGATTTCTATCCTCATTCTTAACCTATTAATAGAGAGGAGGTTAAAGCTATGCACCTTAATCTGGGTCTATTACAAAACCCATAATTAAAATGACTTTTATCTGGAATGCTCAAGGAAGATGACATTTTTTAACTCCTTACAATTATAAAAACATAATAAAATGACACTGAATATTTTGAAAAGACACCCTCTTCTAATTCCATTTCCCTTTAAAAGGACAAACAGGAAGAGTTTTGACAAGGGTGACCATGTTGGGAGGCACAGAGTCACTTGGAGAATTTACTTAGAAGGCGGGTGTGCATTTCCACCTCACATAATCTGGTCATGATGATTTGGGTCCAGGCGTAGGGTCGCATCTTTTAATAACATCTCTGATTACTGGAATAATGTGTTAGAATCCAAAGCTTTGAGAGATACCAGTTTCACTAAGTATTTTTTTTTTCTTACACAACTAATAGCTCTATCTTCCAACTTTGCTCTGGGCTCCTGTTACCCACTATATTTTTAAATATATTAAATCTATGACTCATGACTTCGTGAAATTCATGAGATTTGCATTTAAATTTCAAGTCTTCTTTTAAATGAATTTATTAAGATAAATTCTTATAATGCCATTAGTAGACCAAAAAGCAGGAATGTATTTATAGTTTCCTCTGTGTGTTGCCATATTGCTTTCTTTTAGTGTTAAGAATTTTATACTTAAATCATCAGATTAAAAGGGCCAATATTTACCACAATGCCACCAGTACTGTGTATTTGAATTTATTTTTACTTTGTTCTGCTAATTTACTCAGTGTAAAATGGTATCTCAAGGTGGATTTAATATGTGCTTTTTGCATCTCTGGTAAAGATCACTGTTTCCTCCTATTTATTTGCTATTTAAAAGTTTGCTGGAGTTATAGTTAAACTTTTATGTCTCTGTGTTTCAGCCAAGGGTTATTGTTTCCTTCTTTATTATCAAAGCAACTATTAACAAAGATCAGACTGAAAGCAAGTGATAGAGCAAGAAGCAAGGCTTAGTGCACATCTCAATGGTGGCACTCGGGCGCTGAGAGCCAAGCTACCTTAGAGTTTTAAGGCAAAAACCTTACATTTAAACATTAATATAAGTTGGGAAAGATGGAAGGAAAGAAAAAGGGTATTCCAAGAAAGGTAGAGCCTAGCAGGCAGAGTCTGAAACTGAGGTTTGTACCCAGGGAGTTATTCAGGCATCTTTCTGCAGATCAAGATGTGGAAAGGCCACAGGACAGATACTGGCATCAACAGCGGGAGGTGTTTCACAGCTGCTTTCTCAACAATGGACCTGGGGAGCAACAGAAGTCCCTGGAGCCTTTGTTGTCCTTTTGAGGTTAAGTCTCTCTTTCCGACCTCACAGACTAGTCTTCATATAACTGCTTAAGGGAAGGGATTGTGAGATTGAACGAGGTGACTCTTGCCAGCTGAGCATAGACTTTAACAAGGCCCTTTGATGAGAATTTTCAGACACCACCATTAACCATCAACTTCTTTTCAGCCAGGAGGCTGAAACCCCAGACCCAAAGAGGGGAAGTAACACAAATGGACTCAGTGGGTTACAACAAAACAAACAAATAGAAACCAAAAGGAATGTAAGGTGGCGGAACATGAAGGATGGTAGTGGTGTGTGGAAATGTGACTAAGGTACATTCATTGATCACTTGTCTGAAACTGTCAAAAATAAATAAATAAAAGATATTCTGTTTAAGAAACTCAAGCAATAATAAAAACTGTAAATGTTGTCTGTTCCTGAAAGCTGAACTGGGCAGCTCCTTGGCCAGTCTGACTGATGATTCATTTCTGTTTACATTCAGCTAGGATTCAGCTGTAGGGCTGGGCTTATCAGAAATGTAGGATGGATAGAGAACGGTTTATCTACATCATCAAGTTGATTGATGGAGTCTCCAGTTAAGTTTTAAGTTGTTTAGGAATTACAAGGATGTTCTAGGTCCAAGAAGATTTTTTTTTTAAATTGGTAGTGCAAGTTAGGATGGAAACTGACAGGTATAGAACTTTAAACTCAAGATAGATACATATTAGAATATTATTATTAGTTGCCAAATACATATGGACTGGACATTGGGAATGTATGTTATACCTTATAATTTTCATAACTGTTGCCTAATTGTTCTTATTGTTTTATGTTGTATTTATTGTTAAAGAAAATGAGCTTTTTATCAAACTAAAAGGGGAGATGTTGTGGGGGAAGGTACACCTTAAATTAAAAAAAGAAAAGAAATGCCTAAGACTTTAGTGAGGTCCACCTCTGGGTGTGTCTTATAAAGTGGATTAACTGTGAAGAGAAGACCCACCCTGCATGTAGGTGACACCATCTCATGGGCTAGTGCCCGAGACTGAGTGGGAAGAGTAATAGGAGAGAGCCAGCTAAGAATCCATATTCCCCTCCCGATTCCTGTTCTGCCTGGGTGTGAGAACTCCCAGCCCCCTGCCATCTTCCCTGTGCCTTCTTCATGGTGCACTGTTTTCCTCTTAAACTGTGGGATGAAACAAACCTCCCCTTCTTTTAGTCCCTTCCTGCCAGGGAGCCACAACAATAAAATAGGATAGAATAAGTTAAATTAAATAAAGTAAAGGAAGAGATGTCCTTCTCATGTTCTCCCCAGGAAGTCTTAGGGTCTGTTCACTGCATGGCCTCTCAATGGAGTACCCTCACTTGAATTCTCTAGTAAGGCAGCTGGAGACTGAGAACGACATCTGAGCTCAGAGATTTAAAACAGCTTCCTCATCTCACCACCATGAACACGGGAGGAGAATGGATGATAATGAAGGGATGGTATCCACTCATCTTCTGCATCATACACCATTTAGTGACACCCTTGCCCCCATTCTCTAGCTTCCTGTAGCATCCCTCCAGTTGGGATCATCGAGAAAAATACCCCTTGACCCTGACACCCTTTGGAGGAGCAATTGCCCCCTATTGAGAAATTACTGTTCTGGAAAACGTATACTTTAGTCTTCTCAGGTGGTTCTAGGACATTCTGTTGATTAAGGCAAGAACTAAATACAGCCCAGTTTTAATGCATATGTATACCAGGAGACACAGTTACTGAGGAATAAACAATGTAGGAGACAACATAGGCTTCTCTGAGGGTCACATGAACACCCTAATATTATAATGTAGAAGGGAATTTGTTTTTTAAGGTCATACAGAAACTCACATGACCAACAACCTACTCCCTGCCAGTTTTGTCAGCAAGTCCCATACTCTCTTCAATCTGAACTGCCTACAGCAGGTGCCAAAGGGTTACTTTTAGAAATGAACTACCATCAGTCTCCTACCAAAACATACTAGAGAAAAGAGAGAGGCTTTGCTCAAGCTTAGTTACGGTTAATGAAGAAAACATTAATCACTTGAAGTGCTATTTGGAGCTCATGAAACTGAAATGAAGCGCAATATGAAATGTTCATTTATTTCTGGGGATTTACTTTGTTGCATTCAATCACTCAATCCTCTTTCCCTTGAAGTTTGAAGGGTGAAGAACACTCATTTTTAAACAGGAAATTCTTCTCTGAATGATACAAATGACAGCTTTCTTCTCTTGAGGATGCCATGGTTGGGGGTCCTTAGGAGAGGCAGGAAATCCATCATGTTCCCTGTACATCATGGCAGAGTTCTTTGAAGAATGATCAACAACTGTGCTTCCTAAAAGAACCATAGCCCATTTTGGCCCCTATAAGACTCCACCTTCTGCCAGAGAAGCATCTGCTCAGACCTGAAGTTTAGGTCTACCTACCACTTACCACTTAAACTGTATGACTAGTGAGTAGTCATATAATATCTAGAACTTTGGCTACAGATTATGTAAGTGGGATTAAATTACAATGACCCTGCAGGAATTGTGTTGAGGCGATAAAATGTGTGTGTACTTGTTCCTTTACTGGCCCATCCTGAGAAAGGCAAGAACTGCAGTGGTTATCATAGACCCAATCAAAAGGACTTTTTGTGTCACAGTCAGATTAACTCATATCTTTGTCCCTTAGGGAAACTAGTATAAAGAGAAAGATGCCAGTTGACTGGAGCTCATCCTATCACCATGACTTGTCCATCCTGTACCACAAGTTCTTATCATACCGTGCCCACTGGATCTCCAGTCCATTATTTATAATTCTTGCAACTGCCTCTCAAATGGCCTTCGTGGGGAAAGGTTAAAGAAAGGCATAGGGCAGCTCTCCTTTGTGTCTCTTGCTGTGGTCTTGGTGACTTTTCTCTGTCATCAGTCACCCTTGAACAACTGAAAACACAGGAATGACTTGTGCCCCATTCCTTCCCTCTCCCATTCTCCAAGCAGACAATGAAAATTAGAGAGAGAGAGAGAGAGAGAGAGCAGAGAAGACAAGAATAAAGTGAAGACTAGAAGGCAGTCTTTATCACTGGATAGTCTCAGCCTCCAAGTGTTCCGTGAACACACTGTGAATTCTTCTCCATATGGTATTCCTTACATTTTTCTAGAGAAAACTGTTTCATCTGAAATGTTTAGGAACTTAATGTGCTGGTTAATTGAGTGCTTTATTTAACAGGAAGACATCAGACACTGCATGCATGGAATTCTAGTTTTCAGCATCAGAATGTGGCAAAGGTTTTTCAAACAAAGTTTTAATCAAACATAATTTAATATTTATCTGATAGCTGTAAAGGAATAGTAGGTTTTTGTATTGCCTCCAAGGAATGATAAGAAACAGCCATTTTCCAAGACTTATAAGGACAAATATGTGAATTACTGGAGGTTTCTCATTTAGAAAGTGAAAATGACACAGGCTATCCTCATAGTTCAACAGATCTGGGCTAAATTCTGACTGTAGACTTAGGAGCCAGCTACACTCAAGCAAATAATTTCCACAGCCTTAGATTGTTTTTAATCTGTAAATTTGATATAATAGCTTTGCTTTAAGGTAGTAATCAGATAATCATTGTAAAGCCCTTAGCAAAAGCCTGCCTGCCTCAGAGTACATACTTAATCAAGTCAACTCTATTTTCTCCATTCTTTCCTTTTATTTCTACTTCAACTCCATGAAAAATAAATTGCAGAGGACCAGCCAGGGGAAAATACAGAAGCCCCAGCTGTTCTCATGGAGAAGACCTTCATGGAGCAGGTGTTGGAAGGTTGTGCATAACGGAAGGCAGAGGAAGATGTGTGGAAGGTGATCTGCAGTTGTGCGAAGTACACTCTGCAGGA
This sequence comes from Lophiomys imhausi, assembly GCA_907164525.1. Lineage (NCBI taxonomy): Eukaryota > Metazoa > Chordata > Mammalia > Rodentia > Muridae > Lophiomys > Lophiomys imhausi. Next base: position 968,778 of record CAJQZJ010033967.1, on the reverse strand, counting down.
CCACATCATGGCTCCCCTGTGGTCTGGAAACGGGCCTATTACAGAGGCCAATTCAGGATGCTGGCCCTACTTGGCAACAAGAAGTTGCAAGCAAGCTTATGCTTAGGTAACTGATCCTTAGAGTTTCTTCTACTTGCCAAAGGACTGTGAACCTTTAGCATTTGGGTTTAAGTTCCTACACTTTGGCCAGACAGCCCTACTGTAGTGAGTCCTGAAAAGACATGTGAAGTTCTTGTCTGTGCCTCATGGTGTGAACCTAGGCAGACTCCAAGGTTTTTCTCTGCCCTGCCACCCCTGGCTTTGAAAGCAAAATTGTTTGCTAGAGATGTCACCTCAACTACTGTTAGCTAATTATTTTCAAATGGTAGGAAGGGCCCTCATTTATTTCTTGACCCACTCTTTATCTCATCCTTAGTATCCCTCAATATCATTTAAGGGAAGAGATGGTAGGTCTTGGCTTACGTAGGTGGATGCTCCAGAGATAATCCCTTTTTGCCTGGCTCTCGGCTACATAAAGGTTATTCTGTTTTCCTATAACAATTTGGTCATACCAGATGGGACACCTCTCCAGGGAGCATTTGGCAATCTAAACAGTGTCTTGGAGCATAGACAAGAAAGTCTGGATGTTTTCTGTGATTTACAGGACACTGGAGAGAAGAAGTAAGCCTGTGCCAGGCGAGACAGAGGGCAGCCCCTGTGTCCCCCTGAACAATGAGGGTCAGCCGAACAGGAGACGTCTCAAAAGACCAAGTGGAGAACACTTTCCCTTTGAAAAAGACGGTGATCCACGCTTCCTGTACCACGCAGTTGGTCAGTTTGTAGGATGGTGTTGGGTAAGATGATATTGTTCCCAGTATAATGGAAAGGGGAGTGGAAGAGGAGAGAAAACTAGACTTTTTGATGCTAGGTTTGATGCATCTGCTGACAGGCAAGCTGGGAACAAAGCATAAAGGTCTTCCAAAGGACCTCAACAGGCCAAGTTTGTGTTCAGTCAGCAACCAACACCCAGCAGGAAACATTGGCTAACCACAAGAAGATTTGCAACTCAATATTCCAGGTTTCATTTTGCCTCTCCCCCTATCAATAGTGGGATCTCACATCTCTCTTTCATCACACTAAAGTGGGGATGAAACAAGCCTTGCAAGGTGGTGGAGAGATTAAATGGGACAACATAATTCATCTTTCCCCTTTTCCCACAACTTCCTTCCTTGGTTGGACTGCTTTGACAAATTGTGGACAACATCCTACTAATGCCTCATCTCCCTTTTTATCTCCCAATTAAAAAAGAAAACCTTTGGTTTTATTCAAGCGTAACCAAAATTTGACTAACCAATGACATCTACTCTCTTGCCTTAAAGATAATAGTGGCCAGTGTGACATTATTGAATGAGGCTTTGGGGAAAGCATCCTTCATAGCTTGGCTTTCCTACATAGGAACAAAGATTTGAGCTCAGACAGAGCTGGCACAAGCCTGATGCCAGTGACGTTTGCTGACTGAACAACAGGAACAATAAAAATAGAGGCAATTAACACACACGAACTTTGTGCTATGGCTGTAAACATGCTAAACCTTTAGTTATCTATTTAACCCTCAAAAAAAATCCAATAATATTTTTCTGCCATTTACAAGTTAGCAACCTAAGGCCCAGGATGCATGAATAAATACATGTGATGTTAATGAATGATCAGATGAGTGAATGCAAGAAGAACTGGTGGTGTTGGAGGTGGTAGGCAAGTATGTTAGTTTCCTGCTACTGATGCAGTAACTTCAATCATGATCATGCCATTCATTCACTGTTGTATAGTCCTATAGGTTAGAAATCCAATACAGATCCCACTGGCTAGAAATTAAGGTGTAAAAATTAAGGTGATGCAGGGATGTGTTCTTTTCTGGTGGCTCCTTCTGTGTTCCTTTCTGGTGGCTTTCTTCCTCTTTCTTGCTGAGAGTTTGCTCACTTTCCTTGGTTTAAGCTCTTTCCTCCATCTTCAAAGCCAGGAACATTAGAACAAGTCTTTCTAAAGTACTGTTCTTCCATCTCTGTTTTTTGTCCTTTTAAGGGCCCTCTGATTATTTTTGTCCTATTCAGACATCATCATCATTTTGGAGTGTGTGTGTGTGTGTGTGTGTGAGAGAGAGAGAGAGAGAGAGAGAGAGAGAGAGAGAAGAGGGAGAAAGGGGGGGAGAGATTGTCTGAGACAAATTCTGTTATTGTTCACGTGTATGCCCACCAAACTCACCAGCCCTCAGCTTCCTCCTATCTCTAGCTCCCATTTCCTCATAGAAACACACCAGGATTACAAACCCATGAGCACCTCATGTGGGAACTGGGGATTTGAACTCAGGTTGTCAGGCTTGCATGGCAAGCGTTTTCCTACTGAGCCATCTCCTCAGCTCTGGACCACACAGATAACACTGAATGATCTTCCTTAAGAGAAGGTTATGAACAGCCTTAGTGTTACCCACAATTGTAATTCCTCTTTTGCCACATGGGATCTCAAGGGATTACAGTCTGGAGATTCTCAGGCATCATTGTGCTCACCAGAGTCTGTTTCTACAGACTGTCATTCATAGGAACAAATTTTCAATAGGAGCAGCTGCAGCATGCCCCTAACTCCATGGCAGAGTATCAGGTCTGTGATTCAGGATCATAGGAATATGAGCCCACTTGGCTCATCGTCCTGGCAGGACACAGTGGGTGCAGCTGCAGTCATACTGTGTCATGCTGCCATCCTTCTGACACACTCACAGTCAGCAGTTAGAGGGAGGAACAGGAATGATGCTAGCTAGTCACATCTAATGATATGATTCTAGGATTCTGGAGGTTTCCTAGCCTTATACCTAATGCCACTTGGCCATGTGGATCCTTTTTCGATAGTTCAGAAGAATAGGAGGAATGCATTTGTTGAGCCAAACTTCATGCTCAATTTTTATATTTCATGTCTTTAACCAGACATGAGGAGCGAATTGCAAATTAAAATGCTGATGTGCTGAGATGGAGGGGGATTAGCACCAGGTGGTCCACCCACTATGTGACAAAGCAGGAAGTAAAATCTGAGATTGTCTAATCAGTTGATGCTGAGCAAGCCTGATGGTTTACCAATCAGCCCCCACGACTGGGCCCTCTTCAGTCCAGTGTTTCTCATGTTAAAACCTTTTCATGTCCTTCCCAGTTCCTTGAGTCGCTCCTCTCTGTTCAAACCCCTGCTGCCTCCATGGAGTCATCTCCCACCACCCCACTTGAGTGGCCCTTATAGACTTCCTGTCTTCTCCATTGTCCATCTCAGCCCTTCCACAGCGACTGCTGACTCTACCATTTCCAGCATGAGTCTCTCTTACTTGACTCTGGTAAAGAAGCTTCTAGTCACAGTTGTCTTTTACTTCTTCACTCACCTCTTCCCCATAGATGCCATATCATCTTACCCACTGTGGACAATCTCTAAAGCTTTGCTGCTGCTGCTACCGCAGATGCAATTGGATACTTTGAGTTGACCCTACTCCACAAGCAGTGTCCTTTAACTATCTCCCCTTTGTGCAAGAGTGAGCCCCAGAGTTACCTATCCATCAGTTACCTATCACTTGATATGTTCACGATTTTCTTAATTAATACTTTAAGCCCTTGCTCAACTTTCTGATAAGGGGAGAAATCCCTCTTTCTTGTCAATTAAAAAGCAGAAGAGGAATTAATTGGTCCTTGAGCTATCCTTGATGTTTCCACCACTTTATCTACTCCAGGTAATATCAAACAATTCACATTTGTTAGACTGAGAGGTTGCCCCTCCAGGTTCTGTCCACTACCAACCCAAGGAACAGATGGAAGCTTTATGCCCAGCTGAGCATTGCTAAACACTGATGTTTGAATAGAAACATGCACAGGTCACACACATCTCAGAGATAAACAGATAATTATAGGGAGTCCCAGCTGACTTCTACCCCTCTCCTGCCCAGCACACTGGAAATAAATATTGCTCCTTTCTAGGGTTCTGCAGGGTGGACAGGGGTTTCCATGCTCCCATGAAACTTTCTGGAAAACAGGTTTATGTCCCCTTTTGGGGGATGAAAACACTTTGAACAGACAAGACACATGTTCCAGAGCTTCAGGGGAACAGCATCAGAAGCTGCATCCCTACAGTCTCAAGGGAGCTGAATAAGAAGGACAAGCCTGTGGTGTGGAGATCACCACGCTTATCTGAAAGACTTTGTCTATCCTTGAATGTACTTGATTTTGAAGCATTTGCCTTAGCAGCTACTGTGTATCAGGAACTTTCCTGGGCACATTCACATTTCACTTGATCTTCCCCACAACACTGTATGCAACAAATTCCATTTTTCAGCCAGAAACTCTCATAGTTAAGGGACTGGAATTTCTTTCTCAAGGCTTCTTCATAAGGACAGAGGCAAAACCAGAACCGGAAAGCAACGGACTCACTCATTTCTAAGTGCACTTCAGCAAATATCTATTTCAGAATGACCTTGTGCCAAGCACTGTGCCCGTTAAGAAGCCGGGCCACTGGGAAAAGTCAGCATGCCTGTAGGGCTGGGTTTTAATGGAATGTCCTAGCCAGACAGGCCTGCTGAGTCTCTGGGGCTGAGTCCAAGGAGGAATATGTGCCCTGGAAAAATCACTTTCATTTTGGCATTATCCTCTTTCCTAGGGTGAAGGTAATTACAGAATCACTAAGTATGGTTTTACAAGACCGTCTCTTTCTCCCAAATCTGGGAAGGATGCCCCAGAGCCACAGGCTTCCTCCTTGCCCATTCAGACATTGCCATCATTATTCCCTCACTCTGACATGGGCTTCCTCTTCCAGTTTTCTATGAAATTTCAGTTTGTCCTTTAAGATCACTTCCGGCCTCTTCTGTCCTCAGGTCATAGTGGATGTTGTCCTCCTTGGTGTACCGAAAGCTGCTGTCTCTTGTCTGTAAATGGACTCTCACAGAGCTCATGTTCTTCTAGAGTAGAGCTGGCAACATATAGGGCAGTATGCTGGGGTTCAGACCACTGCTGAGAACACAGTTCAATAGTTGAATAATCTTGTGAAGCAAAAGCATTCTGCATAGAAGAACTGGCCATGACCATGGCAGGGCTCAGTTTTCTGTCTTCCACTCTTGCATCTTCTCCATCTTCTGGTCTGGAGTAGACCAAAATACTCTTCATTTTATTTTCTCATTTGTTTTAATCAAAACTTGATTTATCTTTATGTAATCCAACTTTAAGAGAGGGAAGTGTTTTGGCCATCACCCCTTAAGCACACAGCAAGGTAGAATTTCATAGGTCATGATATCTACTTCCTCAAAGGACTTCAGTTATCTGTTCCACATGGTGAAGGAGGGGCACTCTGTCTCTCAGCTAAATCTCATCACCAAGAAGCATGTCCATGACTTCGGTGATAGCAATGGTTACTGTGGTTGTATTGCTTACGTTTGCCATTCACTTTCTCTACCAAAGGCATACGTTGAGTTTCTTGTTTGGCAAAATGACTTCTGGGTGCAACATATTATTATTCGATTTTTTTTTTCTAGACATAGAAATCAAAGTTAAGTTGTGGTCAGTTTATCCTGTCCCAGATATATATAATGGGATGTAAATAAGGTACTGATAATACAAGGCAAGCCTACCAGAAATAACCACAAGGATTTTTTTTTGGGGGGGGTGGAGATTAGAGTTTGCATTTTATTTCATTTTTTGATTATTTTAATTTTTTACAGCTTAATTGCAGACCCCTGCCTTCTCTCCTCCCAGTCCTAGCTTCACAACCCCTTTCCACCCATTCCCTTACCCTTCTCCTTATTATTCGAGCCAAAAAATACAGTCTTTATTGCCAGACAACAGCTACACAGGGAACTTGTCCAAATCATACAGCCCCAAGCTTTATAGCCCTTTGTCTTTTATGCACTGGAACCACATCCTGGTTGTCACACTTCAGTTAGCAAGCAACAGAATTACAGAAGCCAAAAAGCAAGGTTAGTACTTTTAGGGACTTTCCCGGAACTATGTACTGGGTCTTTGATAGATTAGGTCTTTCTTGCAGTTTGACAGGTGTTGAGGACTATGTGGTGTATTTTGAGGTCATAATGGTACCTCTAACAGGGCATCAGTTGTTCTAAGATCTGGAGGCCTGTTACACTGGTAGCTCGAAATACCTGTATCATCGTCGTGGCTAATTGCAATGAACTAAGAAATCTGTAAATTTGGTGTTTAATCTTGTTTTTATGGTACACAGCTCCTCATCTCCAAAGTCATGAGAATCTTTTTGTATATTAATGAGATGACTGGTGACTGAAGATTCCTAGATAATTTCCCCATAAGAAATCTATGCACCAATTCCTAGGCATAGGGAGAGAAGTCTGAGTTGATCATTGAGAGTCAATAATTTAATCAATCCTCAGAGCAAATACAGAAATATCCAGGATGAGCTGCTTTCCCTGATGACACCCCCTTGGAGTTCACAGCCCCAGACATCTGAGTTGACCAATAGACTTATCTTGGATTCCTGATGTGTGTGCAGCTATTGGCCTACCACCTGCCTCAGACTGTCTAGCTAACCTTAGCAACTTGGCTGGACAGAGCTGGAGAACTTTCCCTTGTCTGACCAGGGCCCTGCCTTAGCTTCCGATCCAGGCTTCTGACACCCCTCCATCACCATCCCCTTCTGTCTAAGATCCCATGAGTGTCTGAAATATTGTCATGATCCAGCATGAGCCATGCCAAGCCACAATTAATTAATTAATCAGTTATTCTCTATCAGTAAGTGCAGACTAGGAATGTTGAGTAAACAAATTAAAGGCCATGTTTCACTAAAGCTCAGTCCAATGAAATAATAATGAAGCAAAGTTAACTGCTCTGAACAGTATGAGGAATATTGTAATAGAATATACCAGAGCAGTAATATCCTAGCAAAATGCCAAGAGGCTACAGGGCACACAGGAGACTGCTACTCCCCAGACTCTACACCTCCCCTCAGAAGTGATAGGGACTCAGCAAGTCCCAGCAGAAAGAGCCTGGTTCTGCAGCCAGGTAAAACTGTACCCAAATCTTAGTTGCTGCTTATCAGAAAGCATCCAACCCATCTCTTCTACTTATCAGGAAGTACTCAACCATGTTGATCCTATTAAAAGGAGGAGGAGGAGAGCTTCTTAAAAGGAAAAGAGACATAGGTGTCTCTTCAGGCACAGTAATGGGGCTCAGCCAGTACCCACTCAGATTGCATCATGGCAGGCAGCTCTAATCCAGGTGGGTCATTGTGCTATGAAGATACCATTCCTGGAACCAGTCTTTCTTTTTCATAGTGATGGACTCAATATTCTTGCTCTTTACCCACTATAGTTTAAATATGGTTTGTTCCCACCAACACTTGCACTAAAATTTGATCTTCAATGGGCAGGGTTGGGGAGGTGACCCTAGAATAAATTGGCCATGGGAGCAAATCCTTATGAATGGGCTCATGTTTTTCTCATCTCATGAGTTCTAGCTGTTGCACAGCTGAATAACTAGACTAAGAGTAAGTTGCTAGAAAACAAGGCTGCCACACCCCTGTTCTCTCTGTACATGGCCCACTTGCCTTTCTGCTTTCCATCATTAGTGAAAACCAAAAAAAAAACAGCCTCAATAGATGATTCTGCTTGGTCATGTAATTTTCAGACTCTAGAAAATGAGTCAACATAAGCTTCTTTACAAATTACCTGGGCTCAGGTAATTTATAATGATAAACAGTACAGTAATTTATAGTTTTGGGTTCTATAACAACAATGTGAAACAGACTAAGACACCATTTTTGAGTGGGGTCTTAGTCTCTCAAGCTGCACTGGGACAGAGCCACTACATACAGAGCATGCTTGTTTGTGCATAGCTGGGTTGTTGTCCTGTGCTTGCTTCTGTCATTTCCTCATTTCTCAATGGTATTTTTGAAAAAAAACTAATTAAACTATTTACCCAGTATTTATATTATCTTTAATTGATCGGCAGTGTTAATCCTTAACCTGCCATTATGAATAAATACACACAGACACCACATAGATCTTTACAAGCCTAGGCCTTGGTTGTACAATCCTAGCCCATCTAAGCTAGCTCATAATTCTATTAACCAAATATGACCCCATATATACATACACCCCTTTTGACTATTATTTTCCATGCTATGCCGATGTTCCAGGCCACGTGGAAGGATCTTCTTTAATCTACCCCATGGCGAGTCCTCTTTGTCTGGCTCCTGGCTTCTTCTCCAGCCTTCTTCCCAAGATGCTCTCTGTCTCCCTCAAAAAGCCCGCATACCTTAGTTCTGCCTACCTCTGTCTTTGCCCAATCTTGAGGCCTCAGCATTTATTTAACCAATCAGAGTCAATTAAGTAACAGACAGCAAACAGGGCCAATCAACATTTAGAATGCCACATTACATCATCATTTCCCTCCTTTTGTCTAATAAAAAGGCTAAATTTTTTAACTCCTATAGTAAAAACAATACAAACAAATATGAAACAATCAAGAAAATTATATTTAAAAAGGTACATACATAATGTTTAGTCTATTTGTATCAGGCAATCTTGAGGAAGAAGAAGAATCATCTATCTATCTTGGTGTGTCTAAAGTTTTAAACTTAAATAATTTCTATCATGTCCTATATTTCCTTTTAAACCCTAAATAACTCAAGTTTAATTGAAATTTTATAGTTATTATGTCTTCAACCCCATCAAAGACTTAAGAATGGATAAGGGATTATTATTTGAGTGAGTAGGAAGCATAGGAGGGAAACTTCCAAAAAGAAAAATTGAAAGTTTGTTGCCTAGATAGTCTCAAATATCTCTCAATACTATTGGAACATCATCGTCAGCCTTTTGGCCAAGCATATCTCACAGACATAATTGTGTAGCAGGAAATAAGGATTTTCCCATTCTGTCTCTGCAGAATCAGGACATCAACTTACCTGCATTTAAGCTCTGGTTCATCTTTGGATTGTATATAGTCTGTTGAGAAAGTAGGAACATTTTTGTCCAGTAGGAATTATCTCCTGATGGGAAATTTCTTTTTGATGCTCATTATTTTCTTTCAAGTCAAATGGGAGCTGTCAGGAACTGACTGTCTTAAAATCAAAGAGTTCTTAAAATAATAATATATTTAAATGCTATTTTCTGTACATCTCTGAGGATGTTGAAGACATCTATTGATTCATATATCTATTTATCATCTTTGAACAAGCAAATTGTAAAATTCTATCAAAATTAATCTTATTTTTTATCAATATACAAATTTTATATAAATGTATCAAAAGATAACCTTATTTTAAGAATAACAACAGTTTGAAGTTTCAGAGCAGATTCAATAATCTATCCTTATATCTTATCATTTCTATATTATATACATATATTCCCCTTCTAATTCTTTTTAAGTCCTTTTTCCCTATATAAGGGAGAAAGAAGGACAGAGAAAAGAAAAAGAAATAGAAATGCCCTTGAGTCTAACCTCCTATACCTTGTTTAATAAGACCATTTAACAATTTGTAACCAATCCCCCTAAACAACATCTATAACATATCAAATGACCAAAATATTACCCCCCCACCCCATCTTTTGGGAATGGGGCGTCACTGTCCTAAAATTGCTTCCTGCTGAATTGGGATGTAGAAAACCTGTTTGGGGCCCTAAATAAAATGGAAAAATGATTAAGCAAGTTAATTGTAACATTTGTTGTCCAGTCTCTCTATGCTCAGCAATTTGAATGTCCTTAGCAGTTTGTAGTTCGAAGTTGAACTTTGGATGGGAAAGTTCAGGGCTTCATTGAAGTCCTGGCTGGAACAGTCTTTGAGCTGGACCATCTGGACTTCTTTGGTGTTTGGTCCCTTTGCTCTGAAAATATATAATTTCTCACAATTAACATATATCTCTATTTTTTTCTTTCAAGACAGGATTTCTCTGTATATCCTTGTTTTGGATTTACTTTGTAGACCAGGCTGACCTTGGTGAAGGTCAGAGATCCATCTGTCTTTGTCTTCCAAATGCTGGGATTAAAGGCATCTACCATGACACCCAAGGATTAACATATCTCCCCTAGTGTCTAATATCTCTCTTGAAACTAGTTTTCCAGTGGGTGTCCCACATCTAAGGAGACTGGCTTGTGACCTCTTTCTTTTATCTTTAAAATCTCTTATAACTTTCCCTTCCAAAGTTCAACTTCTAACTACAAACTGCTCAGGACATTCAAATTCCTGTGCACATAGAGGCTGGACAACAAATGTTGCAATTAATTTGCTCAAACATTTTTCCATTTTATTTGGGGCCCCAAACAGGTTTTCTACATCCCAATTCAGCAGGAAGCAATTTTAAGAGAGGGACACCCCATTCCCAGTTCTCAGCATTATCAAACCACAAAAATATCCCTTTTACCTCCCAATATAGGAAAATAAAAGACATCTGAACAAAAATCGAGCAAAGAAACAAGAACATTCCAAAAGCCTTGGTCTAATTGTCATCCCATGTTGTAATTAAAGTTCTGTTTATTATTATTCCTGAAATCTAGCTTTCACTGTATATCCTTGGTGAGCCTTTCCCAGATACTTTTGATAAGCACCTAGTTCTCAGGGACCTGTGAGTTCCTGCTACCATCTTTTGTATTGGGTCAGGCCTCCTTCCTTCCCACATTGTTATTACCAGCAGTTTAGCATTCCATCTGTAAGCTCTCTTCCTTACAGATATCATTAAGCCTATCCTAGTCAAATCTTTTTCAAAAAGTATACATAGAACCACAATTGTCAGTGTAAAAATCATCTGTATATTAAGAGAACAAATTCAATTGGAATCCAAACATATTGAGACATCATGAATTTCTCCATTTTTAATTTAGGCAGTTAGTTCTGTTCTCAAGCTCTGTTTAGAAGGCTGTCGGTTATTTAGCATATAAAGAGAGCTAAGCTTCCACCTTTGCTGTAAGGCAATAGCTTTTGTTAAGGGAGCCACTGATCCTTTGAAATGTACTTGGGTTTGGCTCCCTGTTCTTTGGCTAGGAAATTACCTCTCACCTGGGCCTTCTCAGGCTGTAAGCATGGATTCTAATTGCCTTATGCTGGGCGCCATATGTAGAAAAAAATGGCTAATTAAACTATTTACTAGTATTTATATTATCTTTAATTGGTCAGCGGTGTTAACCCTTACACCACTATTATAAATGAGTACACACAGACACAGGGTGGATATTAACGAGCCTAGGCCTGGGTTGTATAATCCTAGCCCATCTAAGCTAGCTCATAATTCTATTACCCAAATATGACCCCAAATATACATATGCCCCTTTTGACTATTATTTTCCATGCTATGCCGATGTTCCAGGCCACGTGGAAGGATCTTCTTTAATCTACCCCATGGCAAGTCCTCCTTGTCTGCTCCTGATTTCTCTCCAGCCTGCTTCTTCCCAAGATGCTCTCTGTCTCCCTCAAAAAGCCCGCATACCTTAGTTCTGCCTACCTCTGTCTTTGCCCAATCTCGAGGCCTCAGCATTTATTTAACCAATCAGAGTCAATTAAGTAACAGAGAGCAAACAGGACCAATTAACATTTAGAATGCTTAACACCATCCCATCACCATGGGGAATCTCTGATCATATCCCAAAGCAGCCCCCTGCATTCAAAATCAGCTCATGAGAGAATCCAGCCTAAGGAATGGCCCTTAGACAATGTCTACAAGTTGTAGTTAGAAGTTCTGTCTTTTTTCCTTTTAGCTACTGTTTTGCCACAGGTCACAGTAAACATTGGACTACTCTTTTCAAGGACTCTAGACCCATCTAACCCACTGGTAACATAGCTTAGGAGAAATTGCCTTTGTGACTGATGATCCATTTGAAAGGTATTCAGAGCAAAACTTTGTGTGCCAGGACTGACTGGGGACTGGGGATCCAGTTCTGAACAGTTCAGACAGATACCACTGTGACTGATGCAAGGTGCAAACATACAACTGAAGTATGATGCATAGGCAAGAGAAGCCATGTCGGGACACAGAACTAGATGGGAGGGCTGGCTCCAGACCTGAAATGTTCCTTGCTGTTTGCAGGTCCTAAGACCAGGGACATCTACCCTGGCCTTCTACTTCTTCAACTTCAAAGTGAAGATATTGAAAATTGTGAGAAACTGAAGGCTGTGAGAAACAATCCAGGAGCTCTGGATTTGCTGAGAAGCTCAGTTCCTCATCCTTTAATCAAAAGGTCAAGGTCAATCATCCAAGAATCATTCTCCAGCCAGCTCCAGAGAGTTGTTGAATAATTATGCTCCTTAGAAGCTTTTTAAAGTTTAGATTAGCATCTGCAGCCATGACAGGATTCTTGTCTTTGTTTTATTGTTCTAGAGCCTTCCATTTAGATCCTAAATTGTGCCCCCAGGGGTCTTAACCATTCAACTGGCATAGTGGCATCTTAATTTCCTTCTCATCATGTCATTATATGGGAACCAGATAGGTTTTTCTTGAGGCCTACACATGGAAGCCCAAAGCATACAGTTTTACAGAATCAGGCAAACAGTACTTCTGAAAACCAAGGAAAAGTTTTCAGAGAACATTCTGTAACTTGGTAGAGAAGGAGCTAGATGATGTCACAAATCCTCTCCATGTTTCCCTCTACCCAAATGACTGAGGAGTCAAAAGAAGAATCCTGGTCATGTTTAGACCAAAGAAATGGTAATTACCTCAGGGCAATGCTTCCAACTAGGACCTTTCTAATTGTGATGGGTTTTCCCTGCTAGTTACAGGTATAGAATTTAAATGACTAATGATGATGGGATATGCCTGGGCCACAATACCAATGTGCCTACCTTCCCAGCACACACAAGAACATGTAACACACATGCAAGGAAGTACACACACATACAGAGAGAGAGAGAGAAAGAGGGAGGGGAGAGAAAGAGAGAGATGGAGAGAGGGGGGTGTCCTGGTTTGTATTATTCTACAGACATCTCTTATACTTTCCCAGTACCTCAGATCATCAGTGCTCTCTACACAGCCATGCGATGACTGAAGAACGGTGCTGGATGACTTTCAGAGTCCTCTGTGCGTCTGCCACTTCCGTGCACATCTTACAGCCAGGCAGAGGTTCTTCTCAGTTCTTCACAAAGGACTGCAAGTAAAGCCATTATTGTCTGGTGTTATACCTTGTACCAGATTCAGCATTACGGGCTCTGTGGACATTCATTCAGGGGTCTGCAAACAAAGGCCTTCAGCTGCTTCAAAAAGGCTTTACTGGAAAAGGCAGCTATTCATTTATGCATCATCTATGGGTGATTTAAAGCTACAATAGCATAGTTTAGTAATTGAAACCTTGGCCATATAACCCACATAGACTAAAGTATTTCTCTGGCTTTTTCTAAGAAAAAAAAAATCTGCTGACCAATGAATTAGCTCATTTTATCCTTTTACAAAAATCTTGTGGCATTGTGTTCATTTTACAAAAACTTAAACCGGGGCCAGAAAGGTTTGGTATTTGACCCAAGAACATACAGTTTATAAGTATCAGAGCTGGGACCAAAACCTAGGCTCTAAGAAGCAAGTAGTGGACTCAGGGTATTGATCTGTAACTTCTTCTGAAAGTGGGTCACAAATGACTGACAGAGGACTGAATTCACTGTGGTTTGGAAGCTCTGACCCTCAGAAGAACAGGATTAAGGGACCATTAGTTAGAAAAACCATCTTGCTCAATGCCCTCGAGAAGCAGGAAGGATGAGAGTCTGTAAATGTTGCTCAGAATCAGGGCTTACTGTGTCCTTTCCCTTTCCATCCCTGTGACTGACTGCAGGTGTTTTGCATCTGTTGGATTAATAATGTGCCTTAGCAATCATGTAGATCGATTTGCTACCTGGTATTGCAGGGGAAAAAACCCTACTTTTCCTTATTTTGCAATAACTTTGTAGTTTTTTTATTATATTTTTTATTGAGACAGTGTTTCATATATGTCAGGCTGTCCTTGCTATGTAGCCAAAGAAGATCCTGATTCTCCGCCTCTACCTCCCTTGTTCAGGGTTAGAGGAATGACCATGGCAATTCATCTATATGGGGCTGGAGGTTGAACCCAGGGTTGTATGCATGCTAGTCAAGCACTTTTCCAAATGAGTTGTGGCCCTAGCCCGTATTCTCATTGCTTTTAAGTCTCTGCCTCATATTAACTGGAAAATGAAAGGGACAAATGTGTCCTAGACTCATAATACAGTATTACATTAGCAGCTAAGTTGACTTTTATTTGGGAGACTCCTCCCATGGACATCCCCAACTTACTTATTCTGGTTCCCTTAGATCTTCCCTGGACATCCCCATATGTTGCTGCCACTCCTCAGAGGATAGGATACTTGGACCTAGATCTTCCCCTTCAAAGCCTTCAAAGCCAGAAGAGCTTTGTCGCCATACAGAAGTCTCAATCTTCCTAGATGCTCTGAGTCACCAGGTCAGAGGCACACTTCTGGGACTCCCAGGACCAGCATAGAATGAGAACTTGTGCTTTGCAGGTTTCTGATAGAAACCAGGTTCTTGGGAAGCTAAGGGTGTCTGCAAACCCAGATTTACCCAGAGGCCAGCTTGCTATCTGTGATATCCTCCAAAGGAATATGAAGTTTCCAAGGCCAGGCAAGCTTCAGATGAGAAATATGCTCCAGAAAATAATGAACAGGTTGATCATACTGGTATTAATTAGCCAAATGAAAACCTAGAATTAAATGGACTGGAATTGGAAACCTGGTGACAGAATTTCAACAATCTCTCTCTCTCTCTCTCTCTCTCTCTCTCTCTCTCTCTCTCTCTCT